>JAZGTJ010011836.1:0-16498 GCA_036877575.1 Botia almorhae
AATTGTATGAAAACGGTACCACCAAATAGGACTGAAGATTTTTGGGCTTTCTTTAGCCAATTCCTTATGTCCATAATGAGTATTTTTAGGCTACTGTAAAAAGCTAACGAATTTCCTGAGCTGGACACACAAACGAGTGAATGATTAAAGAGACAGCGTCAATTACACATCACAATCGCAAACTGAGAACGCTCACAACCAATCAAATGCCGAGGTATTAAAAGCATGATGAAAATAAGATAATTATTTATAAGCTCGTGTGTATGCATTAATTTTGCGAATTTGTGTATGTGTGCATCTGTCTCTGTGTTCATTCATTTAAACATTAATACGCTATTAATCATTTTATCTGAGGGTGCTTTTTTTTGGGGGTGCTTAGCACCCTCAAGCACCCCCGTAGAACCGGGCCTGGTTTTAGGCATCAATACACTTTACTGACTGTAAGAGTTTTTAGGCTGGCTGAATGGGTGAGTCTCATGTATGAATACATCATACATGGGAATACATCATACATAAGTATGGTTTTAAATAGATGAATTGCTTTAGAACAAATTAGAAAAACACAGGCAAACTGTAACATCTGCAAAACTTGTATTTTGAGTTAATGAAATTCATCTGATGTGGGACTGTCACACATTGTTTTACTGTTCTCATGTTCTTGTGGTTACTACACAGAGAAAATTGAGAAACGCATATAAAAACCCCATAAAACATAACTCGTGTAAATGGTATAAATAGGTGTATTACCTAATAATATAGTTTTATGTACAGATCCTAATACCCAGAATCACGTTTTTAGATTCCAGTCCTGTTGCTGTGGTAAGTAGCTACTTAGCATTTTTATCACATTATTCTCATTCTCTCCATGTCATGCTTAGATGGTCTTTGGGGTTTCACACATGTGAAAGCATGTCACCCTTATGTGTATATAAGATAAATTTATTGGTTGGTTAAATGGTCATGTGAACAGAAGACAATTTCACAGAATGTTCTTTGTCACACGTTTACACACAATGTATAAATGAATACCTCAAGAGCTTAACAGAAGGCACGTGTTTAAAAAAACAGACGCCTAGGGTGCAAATGTGTCTTTAATGCAATAAGACATGCTGTAAGAATTAATGAATCTTAACAAACCTTCACAAATCCCTGGCGCACAGTGACGTACCCTTCCACAGAGTGACCTTGGTGTGTGTACTGTAACTCCCACACTGTGGTTCATTTGTAGCTCTGTGGAAGGACAACTTTTCACCTGCTAAGTAAAAAAACTAATTCCAAACCTCCAAGTTTATGCATTAGGGTTGTATAACTAGCAACTGCAAAGCAGCAAACTACAAACCATTTACAACACATTAGCAATCACATAGCAAAACCTATGACAACACAACTTTCAGTTCCTTTAGAAAACATACAAATCTAATTGTTTTTCTCCTCAGTTTCTTGATTTAGGTAGGTCCTGTCATCCTGGTAAACCCAATCCCAATAATTTAGCACACAGTGCATGATGGCATTTATAAGACAGACCCAAAACTTTATAACTTATTGTTTTATTTGTAATAGTTTTTATTAAAGTAAGAGATAATTAAAAGTGAAAGATAATACTTTTCAAACACCACAAGCCTGACATTACTGCATTTGCGTGTTAGATTTATTTGCAGGATGAACAAATTGGCTGTTATCGGTCTAATTCAGTCCCTTCGCTGAGAAGTGAGAATTTGTTAATTAACATCTCACAGACACCCAGAGGGAGAGAGAACGTGAGATGCAGAGAGACAACACAGTATGAGAGAGATGGGATCTGTGCGCTTCACACAAACTCTCCCACAAAGCTACACAAAATAAAAAATGCAGCAGAACATTAACTCTCTTGCCATTACCTCTGTTCACACTCGAACTCGTTTCTCGCTCTGTTTGTCTTTGCATTACTCTTTCTTTCCTCAATTATCATAATTCCTTCAGCTGTAAAATAGCTCACTACTCCTGCCGTTTCATATGAAAGGTTACGCCCTCCTTGTCTTTATCTTTGCTCCGGTGATGACTGGGGCGCAACCAGCAGGGCGTCCACTTCTCTTTAGACATACAGCTTTAGACATCTTGGCCTAGAAAACTCCACTGCGCCTCCCACGGAGCTTCCCATTTTAAAACATCGTAGGTGCACTCCTGATGTCCTACAAAGTGGACAGTATGATTATGCCGCCTTCTTAGATAGCTTTAAGAAATTCCATGACAGAATTCCATACATGGAATGACAGTGTCATACAGCTGGAGGGAATTCCTTAATGCACAGCAGCAAGTTCAAGAAAACATCATCAGTGTTTCCTGGATATGTAGACTGTATTATTATTAATAATTAATAATATCAATTAGTTTATGATTAATCAAAGATTATGGTACATAGTTGACTCATGGGTGTCATGTTTCATAGAGTATATGCTTAAAATAAAAATCAGTTCAATTTCAGCTGTCTTCCAATTTGAATTTTTTGCTCTTTCTCTGTAATCCGAAGGCATTTCTAATACTCTTGAGTGGCTGTCAGAACGCATCTAATCACACAAATGCTCTGTAATGACAGTCAGGATCATGCTAAAGGCAAAGACAGTCAGTATTCATCATCAGCCAGCCTTCATTAGACCTGCTTTACAGCAAGAGCTCAGCCCATATGCAGATGTGATAATTTCCTCATTTCCTTTCATCACCTATCAGAGCATGTACAAGCTTCTCCTGTGATCCTCCTTATGTAGACAACAATGCATGTACCTCATTCTATAAAGATCACAGCTTGGACTTTACCATTTCAGAGGGTTTGATGCTGTTTTCCATACAACGGATGTGTCACATCCAGGAATATAACAAACACAGATGAAAGCACAAAGATAGTTTATGCACCTGCATTTCACAACAAAGCTCAAATCAAATGGATGGCACGACAGCAGGACCTTTGAAGTCGTCTATTTATTGATTACAGATGAAATGTCATTACAGGTGTTTGCCAGTAATGAGATCATCCAAAGCTCCCGCTCCCCGATTCGGACCCACGTCCCTGCTGACATTTATCCCTGTTTAGTATGCCATGATGAGCACTCAGATAATCACACTTCATCCTCACAATCACAACATTCATTAGAAATGACCTTTGTGGGCAATTAGACAGGAAGGCTCCATTGTCAAAAACCAAAAAGCCAAATTATTAACAATTTAGAGGAATCAATATACGAGTTCATTACAGGTACCAGCCCCTTTACCCCATTCCAAAACAGATCAAACAAATTATAGTCTAATGTGTCATTACACAAAAAACAAACATGGATAATTTAAGCATTTTGCATGCTCCAAAAAATACATGATACATGTTACATGATACAGCAGATAGTAATAATGGTATAGAAACAAGTGATGTATTTTCAGTTGCCTGATTAATTGTCTCTCTTTTGGTTTGTGTTGAAATTTCTGTTGATTTGGCCACGCCTCATAAAATTTTGAATTTAAATAACAAAAAATGCATGCCAACGTAATGCCAGAGAGCTGATGAGCACTTAAACTGCCAGTAACATGATTGGTGACCCTGGCTGGTGACGCTGGCTGTGCTGCTATAATGTGGGTGTTAGACATTTCTTGCACTCATCCATTCTACGTTCAGCTGGCTGACTTATTTCAAACTAGAGAGACTTTCAAGCTGTTTATTTAGTATACAGTGGTGGAAATAGCAGGTATGCAACACATAGAAGCATTACAAGAATGGACTGCTAAAAGAGGGTCACCAGTCAAGCAAATGTTTTTCTAACTTATATACAAGGAAAAGTGTGCTATTGAAAACACTATGTGTCTATGTGTGAAAGAAATCACTTATACTACGATTAAATGAGGGATTCAAGTCATATCTACTCCCCAAACACATTGAAACATTGTAAACATTGTAAAAACATGGAAGTGGGCTTTATTGACCTAGGAACAGCAGAACAAACTCACAAAAAATTGCACAAACAAACAGCACTTTTAAGAATATGTTACAAATCTCCTACTAAATGCTATATGGACCCTCAGACTGAAATAAAGACAACAAAATTAACAACTTCTACCTAACAATTTGTGTGTTCAGCATAGAATTACTTCTGTGTTAAAACAATGTCACTTAACATCATGGGAACATGTTACCTTTATATCCATTTTCTTATATCAAAAAATAATTTTGATACTGAAGCAGTTTTTATTTTTTTCTTGGAATTTTTGAAAACTGTGTTTTTGTAAAAAGAAAGTATTGGCATGTATCTATCTCCTGGTCGTTAAAACCTCGTTAGCAATGTCCTGGCAGGAATGTAATGAGAATGGGCTAGTCTGTTTTAGGGGACTCTAATTATGCCTGATGTCTGACAGGAACCAGATTTAGTGTCTTACCAGCCAATTTCAAATGTCTCCAAAAAAATAACCAGACACAAACCTTATAACGTAAACAGATAGAAAAGCAAGAACAACACAAACTAGATGTTTACATTCTCTGTGGACAATGAAAGGGGTGCTAACTCACTACCACTATGTGAGTGGCTGCTAAGGTGTTCTGAGGGATTTAAAATGATAGATGTGTGGTTGCTAAGATGTTCTGAGTGGTTGCTTATAATTAAAAAAGGGTCACTAATTCTTGATATTCTTATCCCTATGGTTTAGGACATATTTGTTACCTATTTAGTTTATACAACATTAATTTAAAGAGAAACTTTAAAAAAAGAGGTTTAAGATACTTTAATTAAAACAAAATACTTTAATAATATAAATATGTTTTATGTCTTATATTTTTTCACACATTGTCTTACATTTTGTAGTAAATAACTAGTAAATTAAATTTTTTTAATAATTATTGAGCTCTACTACAAAGCATTTTAAAAACAATCACACACATCACCAATACACCATTGAATGCATAAAAATGTAGCTGCATAACCTCCATAAACTGTAGGTTTTCTGAACAAATCAATTGCATCACCAATCTAAGAAATAAACTTTACGCCATGATTTATCATGCAGATTTGTTGTCTATTAAGATACTTATACCCTGCAGGTAAATGGCTCTTTTAAATTAGGATGATGTCTGAAGGTGACCCCCCTGCTTAGGGCATCATTACTTGCCACATTTTAACATTATTTTCCATCATTTATTCTTTCATTAGACACTTATTGACAATATCGCTTTCATTTTTTACTGAATACAATGTCCACTTATTTTTCTCCTTTCTGCATTTCCTTTCTGCCTATTAACCACATTCAACCCTCTCTGGAATATCTCTCTCTCTTCCCCACACACTAAAGAGTAAATCACACTAAATCCTAATGGTAGGATTATATGGGCACCCAAGAGCAGCATGTCCCATTATTTCCTCCATTCCCAAAGATATATTCAGCAATAACCAGCCGTTACTGGGAATTAGGGCACCTGCCTTCCGGCTACCACACGCAATGTCCATTGAGGGTGGCTAATTATAGGGTTTATTAGTTCACTTTATGAGTGCATTTCAGAGATAGTCAAAAAGTTTCTAGGGATTAAAGTGGGGAAATACAGAAGGTACTTAAAAAGTGATTTGCTACTGGAAACCTGGAAAAATGGAATTAAATTATGTAAATGGCAATATGGGTCCCACTTAAGCCTTAATTGAATGCCTCTAAATTTCTTTGAGAAGTATCAACAATGCAGAAATCTTACTGCCTTTAGAACAGAAAGTGATACTTGAGTTAAAATTATTGAGACTTGGTTTGTAATGGCCTCTATAGCATAATTGACACAAATCAGAGGGCTCTGAGGTGGCTTTTTATCTAATCTTTTAAACAGAGATAGTTCACACCAAATCTGTAAAAATATCCACTATTCTATGATTATGGAGTTTTGAGGCCTCATATATTGGAGAAAAATTCTAATATATTTACATGTTAGTGTAACATATTAGTCTAGATTTATTAGGAAAATTACTACATAGTTTTAACACGTAGGACGGACTGCAATTACAACAAACTGTACAATTTATTTTTTATGCTTTTATTTTTATGAGGTAATCTTTAGTTTTAGATGGCTTATAAAAACTACTGAAGTTATCCAACCAAGATCAGTGAGTGTTTTTTATTTTCTTTTAAATGTTTATGTTAATATTCTCTAATTACCAATTTGCAATGTAAACACCTCTGGTAAATTGAATGTGATCCTTTAGAATCACATATTCCAGAGGACTGTACAGTATAATAAGAGTTATAAACACACCACTGTATTTTTATATTAGGGAAGAAGGTTTTTTACCACAAAAATGGATATGTAGCTAATAAACTGCTAAATTACAAAGGAAAGAGAAGTGTTTAGTTTGAAGCTCTTTGCTTTGGGTATGTGAAATGTAAAATACAAAG
The DNA here is from genome assembly GCA_036877575.1 of Botia almorhae. Taxonomy (NCBI): domain Eukaryota; kingdom Metazoa; phylum Chordata; class Actinopteri; order Cypriniformes; family Botiidae; genus Botia; species Botia almorhae. Next base: position 6,379 of record JAZGTJ010011836.1, read on the forward strand.
GTTAATGTGTTTTGATTATTAAGATTATTGAATAGTGAATAGATAATGAATAGAAAATCCTGAGAAGTTCTTTCAGCCAACAAAAGCTTTGCAGAATTTAAGGGGAGAACTGCTTCTGCATTATACATGCAATTTGAATGTAAGATTTTACATGACAGAACTTCTCTCTCGTATCGATGGCTCCTACCTGGACACTTTGTTACTGGACAACAACTCCCTTTCCTCTTTATTCTCAAATGTTTAATAGTCACATAAAGTTTAAAATATTTTCACTGCGAACCTGTGTCTGTGTCACATCTTTGCTACATAATGAATAACAAAGTTTAGCATAATTACAGGAGGAAAATACAATAATTTTTAGAGACACACAAAATCCCCTGGGCTTTAAAGTTATGGAGGATTAGTTTCCATATTTACAGGTTCCAGCAACATAAGGTGCAGAGTAGCTGAGACTGCTGGTCGCAAGACTGCAGCCAGACTGTTTCCCTATTCTTGATATATCACACTTTCCTATATGCGTCATGTTGTCTTTTAATTTAGTTGTGGATCTATATAAATTCACTTATGTATTGATATTTTCGGTTACTCTCTCTAAAGCTGTGGTGGCAATGCTGCTGCCTCTTACTGTGAAAATGTGTTTAAATTTTTCATACTTTTCAAAACGATCTCTTGTTCTTCAGCTCAGAAGTAAATTGCTCAGACTCTCTTCGTGTTTGGACGTTCACTGGAACTAAACCAGATTGAAATTGTTTGCATGGTTTGTCAACCCAAAACTTATCCTGTTACCCTGACTTTGTTGAACCCACTTCAACCCTTACTGCAGGCCACAGGCAATCCCTTAAAACAATGAAAATACTGCCTCATTGTCTTTGAATTGTGATGGAATTGTAGCTCGTACTGCAGAGCTGCCAAGATTTCAATGCAACTAAGCTATTTAGTGTTCAAAGAGATTGAAATAGTTTGACCATAGAAATTTTAATTAGTCAGCTGTTGCATATTTATGCATTAAGCTCATGCTTTTGACTTTTAAGCAACTGGTTCATTAGAAACATTTGTCATACATATTCATAGGTTTAGGAGGTTTGCATTTAAGTGTTTTAAAATCTTTCTGCAACAACTGCCCGCAGTCTTAACAATTACGTGACCAGATAATGTTATTGAATTATAATGATAATGCAGATTGCAGGATTTTTATTGTTGTAAATTGTACAGTACAAACAAATCTTGTGTTTTCCTTAAAGCAACAAACATGTTGTTGTATTCAGACAGGTTTGGGGAGTAATAGAATACAACACTGGCTTTTAAACAGTGTTAGAATTACATAATCAGACTGCAAAAAGTAACAGTTACATTAGTTTTATTATATAACTGTTATATTACTACCAGGATTACAAAATAAAAATAAATCTTCGAGGGGAAGGCTACTTCACTGCACATTAAGATAGGATAGGAAATATATTTTAACAAAAAAACCATCTAGTTAATATAGTTTTATTTACATATTTGCATATTGTGGCGTGATTCAGAAGTAACTATAAACACCTAATTCCATTGCTTCAACGTGGCTTATATTATACTAGGATTAGGTTACTGATTTCAGTTGTTGTAAGCAATTAGTAATTTGTAACAGAATACATTTTCAAATCAACTCTCTCATATCTGACAGTTTAGTGATGAAATATTTCGGCTTGAAAGCATCTAATCACATGATGCCTCTGCTTTTTGGAGAGCACAGAGCTTTATACACATAAGTGCTAAATCGCCTCCCAGCACCATGTTTGAATTGTTCATTTCAAACAGCTTGCCTATAATTGCATCAACATCAGTGAACACAGCCGACATCTGTCGGAGAGGAACCACAGAACAAACACTGCTTTATATTGAATTTGTAAACATGACAGTAAAGAAAAAGAATGGAAAACAGAGGTAGATGGGAATTTGCTGATTAGGTGGATTTATGGTCTGTAAATAGGGCCAATACGAATTATCCATCTTGACATCCATTTGACTATCTTACAGAGACTTGCAGAGAGGTTAAGTTTAATTGTCAAATGAAATTACACTCTGCAACAGTAAAGTTTGCAACAATATTCTTCTTAATATTCTTCTGTTTTGGCAGACATGGCTTCACTGTCATATGGGTGCGCTTGTTGACATGAGAAAGTGTTGTTTGTTTGCTTCAGGTTTCCCAAATGCTCACTGTCTACCATCATCCAACATGTTCAAACTTACCTCATTAGTTAAGCTAGGAGTTGACAGGTTATAGCACACAAACAAATACAGCGCAGAGTCACCGCAGAGTCACAATATTTAGACTTTTGGGCAAAATCAAATTCAACCTGTGATTCTACAAACATTTTTGTGAAAACCCCAAAAATGGACCTTTGGATACAAATATTTTCCAGGTAAACTAAACACTTGTGGTGTTAACACACCAACAACTTCCAACAATTCCTTCTTGCTCCACCCCTAAATGATGTCTTGAATCCCTCTTCTCATTTTTAGCCCATCCTCTTTAAAGACCTGTCATACAAAAAACAATTTTCAGTCTCACTCGGAATTAAAAATTGTGTTCATTTGTAACTTTGTCTGATTATGGAAGTAAAATGAACATCTTTCTTGTTGACTTTTTAAAATGTCAGGAGCTGTTTTTAAACTCAGTATGCAAACTCTCATTTAAAGCCAGAATGTTCACTCTCATTTAAATGGGTCACCTTGTCATTCCCTCATCTTTCCTCATCGCAACAGAAGGTTCCACAGACTGAATCGCTGAACGTTGAGAGAGGAGAGTGAGTGATAGAAATGAGGAGAGAATGCAGATTATAAGCACATGATCATTTATCTAAGATCAGTAAAATGGCATCACATTAGCGTCTTCCTGAGTGCCGCCTTATCTTTGAAGTACCGCAGCAGATGCATGTAGATATCGCTGCTCGCAATCCACAGCCAGCATGTGCTTTATCATTCCTGGAGAAAATGTTGCATTCGTCTTCTCTGAATTGCCTCTCTTGTTATCAATAGGAGATACTTCAGATAGTGGTGTCAGAATGCAGGTGGTTGATTTTGAGACATTTGTGCACAGTGGTGCTTTTTAGGTCAGAAAAAAGGCAGCAGTGTGCAAGCTTATTCAGATTCATAAACAGCAGGATGAAGCAGGAGAGAGTTTGTTGTCACATTTGACACCCATATATCTCCGTTGTAAAAACAGAGAATGTTAAAATGCTGCACTACACATCGCTCTGAAATACTTGATTTTGATTGGTCAGTCATGACATCTGCTGATCAAATGTCTTTGGGTAATGACTACTTATGTTTTAATTTCACCGTTGCCACTGGCAACAAATCTCCCACACTGTGCTAGTTCCATGTTTTGTGGATCACTCTGCAATCTGTTTTTCTCACACAATACAATTAAATCCCAATCAATATATCATGTCCATTTAGTAATTTTTTTGGTATAAACAGCCATAATAAGTAGGATAATGTAGTCAGCCATTTATTATGGCAAAATAAAGCCCTTCAGGCACTAGTAACTTTTGCTTCCATAAATGAGAACCCCCCAATACCTGCCAATGACTAGCAATAGATTTATTACTAATCAAAGCCCTTCGATACGTCCTGCCCCAACTTCGTGTTTCAAATACAAAATAAAAACTCAAACTCTCAAACTGTATAATCAATTTAAAACTTTATTTCAAACAAGTCAAATTCATCTCAATTAAACTAGAACCCAGCTTTACCTAATTAAGGAATTATGAGTTTAACTACCTCAGTCAACCACTCTATTTTAAGGCCCAACATTTAAATGGAAAATAAAATATATTTAGGCAGAGTCTGCCAGCTCTCTGCAAAACTGATTTTCACAAGTCTGAGCCTGAACAATAAACACTGTGTGCAAGTTGATGTGATTATGTAAATGAAATGGAATGAAAATACTTGTGTGATGTGGTAATTACATGAGAAGAAATAAGAAAAGAGTCCTCTCTGAATACCATTTTTATATCTGTTAGATTTACCTAGAAGAAAGAACCTACGAAGTTGGCTTGCAGTCATGTGACTATAATGTGGTATTCATAAATGAATGATGCATTCTAGAAATGACTAAATTACTTTTGCCGGGTTGCTTACTTAAATGAACTTTAGTTCTAATGTGTTCACATTTTCTTCAGATAGTCTTTGTCTTGTTTATTGCTTCTGAAAACAAAAAGTACACCTTTTTGTTCCAGCCACCTCTCCTGCTCTGCCCATCACTCTCCCGGGGTCCTGCTGCCACTGCCCACTTCCCCGCAAGCACCGGAGCTGCAACCCTCACCCCCCCTTTCAACTTTGGACAGTTTCATACATCATTGGACTGTGTTACATCCTCTGTGCTTATTTTGTCAATAAACTTTCCACTTGCTATTGGATCCTCTCTCCCTCTGTTTGTTCCTCACAGTACGATCTGACCAGACATGGATACAGCGAGTGCAGAATCGTTCCAGACAGCTCTGGCATAGCAGGGAGTGCTTCTGGGCCAGCATGCGTCCCAGTTCAGCGGCAGCTCCCTGGAAATGGAGCGTATCTCTGCAGGAGTGGCGGATCTCAGGGTCATCGTCAGTGAGCTGCAGCGGAACGTCAGGGCGGGTCGGTCGGTCAGTTTCCCCACTCGTGCTCCAGCCAAATTCGAGTCAGAGCCACGAGTAAACAGCCCTCTTCTCTACGATGGAGACCCGAACCTTGCCGGGCCTTCCTCTTCCAGTGCTCCCTGGTGTTTGTCCTGCAGCGCCGTCACTTTGCCACGGAGGAGACCAAAATTGCCCAAGTCGTCACCCTGCTCACTGGGAGAGCTTGTGACTGGGAAACAGGGTCTGGGACTCGAGATCACCCTGTTGTAACAGTGTTGCGGTCCTGGTTGACGAGGCTGTCGCAGGAGGGCCGCTCTGTCACTGATTTCGCCATTGAGTTCGAGACCCTCATGGCCTCCTGCGGCTGGAATGACAGGGCTCTCTGTTTCCGCTTTCTGGATGGGTTTTGATGAGGATATCCAGGATGAGATCGGCATCCGCGAGCTGCCCAGGGATCTTAAGGAGACTATAAACCTGGCTTTGTGTGTTGAAGCCTGACTAAATCTCTGTCGCCAATGCCCGGCGGCTCATGCATCCTGGATGTCGGAGGGAGCCGCCTCTGATCTCCGGTCTTCAGCCATGGAAGCTTCCTTCAGCGACGCTGAGCCCATGCAGCTTGGGAGGATGAAGCTCACCTCCCAACAGAGACAACAGTGTTTGGCTCAGGGTCTGTGCCTCTACTGCGGTTGATTGGGCCACTTTGTTTGGTCCAGCAAAAGACAGGGCCCATCAGTAGTGCGGAGAGCACTGATGGGCTGTGAGACGAGTCTCGGGCAATCACTGTGAGGAGGTTGTGCTGTATTTAACAGATTCTTCCAGTGTTCCCGTAGTTTTGGGGCATCTGTGGTTACTGCAGCCCAATCCTCACGTTGATTGGTCGAGACAGTCTGTGTTGGCCTGGAGACCGTCTTGTCTTTTGTCCTGCCTGGGTGCTGCTGGGTGCTGGGTGTCTGTTTCCCCTGTGTTGCAGGAAGAGTCAGATCTCTCTGGGGTTCCGGTGGAGTACAACGATCTCTGGATGGTTTTCAGCAGTCTCTCCCACCTCACCAGCACTACAATTGTGCTATAGATCTCCTCCTGGGCACTTCTCTGCCCGGTCCTCTGTGCTTATTTTGTCAATAAACTTTCCACTTGCTATTGGAACCTCTTTCCCTCTGTTTGTTGCTCACAGGTAAAACGAATTATTTATCAGCTACCTGTAACAACATTTGGATTTATAAAATATTAAGTTAAAATTTTGTAATATACAAGACTACTATAGTATATGATATAGTATATGTAATGATATAGGATATAAATGCAGTTTAAGGCTGAACCTTATAACCATTACAGAGCCTGACACCAAACACAGAAATGCACAGGGGCTGATAAGGGTAAGACACAGGTGAGAACAATCAGAAAGGGGAAACAGGAACATGACAGTCCTATATACAATTACCTATTCTTTAATAAAAATATTTGCCTGCAGAATGCAACAGACATTTAGAGTAAAGCATGCCAGAGAGTCACGTGATAATATATAATAGTTTTTTGTTATTGTTTTAACAATTGTAATGCTATTAGTTGGGGTCAGGGCTGTAGTTAGGAGTTCTGGGCCCAACACCTTTTAGAAATTGCTGTGGGCCCCTCTGCACCTGTGGGCTCACAGATTTGTTCCCATACTGGCTATGACCCTGATCATAGTAGTTTGGCCTTCATGGTTTTGCCAAGTGAAAGCTATTCCTTGGTCAACATCATTGTTGACCCTGTGACAACTTTCCAATTAACCAATCGGATCTCTGAGATAAGTTTACAATTACTGTGAAGTTCACCAGGGTTAGGTGCTACTACACCATTGGTATTCATATGTCACTACCCTCTGATTTTAGAGATATGTTATAGTTAGGGGTAGGGATGCAGTTTGTCTACAGAAACAACTACTGTATACTACTGTATTCTTTTAGGGTGATTTTCCAGCTATATTAACCTGATGAAAAGCAAAACAGACAGGCTCAATTTCTAAAAAGCTCATGATCATAAGGATAACATTCAGCATGACAATGTGTATAATATCTGCACTCTGTGTCTGTGTCTCTCCCTTTTTGTTTTTTTGAAACACACACACACAGAAACACACACATACGATTTCCTGCACACTAACACATTTAATTAAATTCCAATCTCGTTTAACTCAATTATTTGCCTTGTACAAAAAGTGCCTGTCAGACATCAGGATGATGATTGTGTCTCTCAGCAGCAGCTGTACCTTCCTCACCTCCTCCAGGAATCACATAATGAGTGTGAAGAACGTTACACTTATTTTCGCAAAATCTGAGTCTTTGTGGTCTTAATTGTGATTATCTTCCACTTAATGCAGGTTAGAGTGTTATCCATGACATACAATGATAGAAAATAGGAAGAAATGCTGATGACCATACAATGGTAATTAGTGAGCCAAGAGAGATTTTTATTCTCTAGTTTTTAATCCTTTGAATTTCGCCATTAAAGGTGAAGTGATTTTTTGAGAAACAGTTATTTGAAAACAAACACACACCTCAAAATAACAAAAACATTATGTAACACTGGCAACAGTTTCTCTTCTGTTTCTCCTTTATACCAAAATTTGCTTACTGCACCTTTAAATTATAAGGCTGACACCAATCTTTTGTGTTGTTTGGAGAAAGACCTAAAACCACAACATCCAGTGCATAAGGTTTAGATGTTTTTACTGCACTTACATACAGCAGTAGACATTGGGAGCAACAGTTCTTAGCATGACAATATATAAACTAAACTCCCTAACTGGCTTAAGTTTAATCTGGTTGACATTTGCTATGTTATTGCTACATTCTGTTTAGGGGTGTGGCTAGTGGCTATGGGTAGGCGGGCAGTTCCCACCCAAAAGGGCTGTCTTAGCTTAGATTGCTTTTTTTAATTGTTATTGTTTACTGCTTACTGTCTATTTTGAAAGTGTTCCAAAGACAAGAGGCACTATCAGGAGCATCTAACATCAGTCCATCCTTGCACACAGGCTGTGCGGTTGTTTTTAAATGTACCAGTTTTTCAAACTTGTCTTGTTGGGTAATTTTGAACTTGAATTTAACTTGAATTTAAATTTTTTCATTTACTTTATTAGACTTTTATTTTGTTGTAGGGTTGGCTAGTACCATATTATTTAGACTATACACCAATATGTGCTCGTCTCTGCACTCTATTATATATGGACCCTGACAGACAGTTTATGTATGATAAAAATCAGTTAGCTATTAAGGTGTATATATAGAGAGCACTTGGCTGGCAGGAGCTCTGCTGATCACAATCCGGTGTTAAAACTTTACAATAGACCTTTATATTTCTTGTTTTATTTTACACCTCCATCATCTGTTTTTGTCAGGTTTGTGAGCATTTATGTTGTCTGCTTAGTGTTCCCAAAAACCTTCAGTGTTTTAACATGTAAAATTGGGCTTTTTTTCCCTCAAGTTTAAAGAGGGAATTTACTTTAAGCGAAATGTGTTACATCAAAGGAAAATCATGGGCAAAGGGGTTTGGTACAGGTTATTATGTTACGATAAAAGATGAGCTTTAAATATAAGATAAAAGCTTAAAAAAGCTTATTAAGATAAAATACACAAATAAAACATTTTCAGTTAGACAAAGAACATGTATTAGGTGGGCTTAAATAACTTCAGTTTTGATTTCATGTTTACTTTAAAAGAAAAACTTGATTCTTTCAAAGGGTTTTTCATCTGATGTGGTTCCAGTTCCAGTTATCAGTTCAATTTTGACTGCAGAAGCACTTAGTAAGTAGTTTCCAGGACTTCTGTTAGTTATCGTTATACGTTTTAATGTGATAATTTGTGCAAAAGTATTATTATGAGGCTAGAAAACACAGTTTGGTTAATTACATTAATTTATACACTGCATGCACCTCATAACTCGGTTCATCTCATGAAGTACGATACTTTGTACATAATATCTCTTGAAATATTCAGGATGAGGTTTCAAAGTGTTGAAGTTCTAAGATGATACCACAACAGCAGCATGATGTTGGTAAACAACAAATGGTATACTGGCCATTATATGATTTATGTGGATTTTTTTTCATTTTAAACATTTGAACCTTGATTATCAAGTATTGGAAATGGTTGCAACAATTTGTTAGTTATAAAGCCTGGTTTATGATCTGGGTGTTGGGGTAAGGCCTTGGTCTGGATCTGGGCCTCAAGGGGTCTAGCCCTGGTCTGGACTATAGGAAGTCTGGTATTGGTCTTGAAGCTATAGGTCTTGACTGGAAAACATTAGACTAGAAATATTCTTAACCAAAACAAGACCAGAAAAGCTTTTAGTTGCGCTCCAAACAACTAGACACAATTCAGGATACTAAACACGACAAGAAGCTAGTAGCAATAATAATACACCAAAACAATACAGCAGACACAAGGGCAATAAATAGGGAACCAAACAAGAAGGGTAATGGTGACAGACAGGTGAGGGGCATGAACTATTAATGGGATAATTAACAAGGAAACAAGAGGTTAAAACTCAAGACGGGAGAGCACATGGCACAAAGTAAACAAACAATGGCCATATACTTCCACACAGACAAGCAACATACAGATCACAAAAGACACAGAGCATGAGTCTAGATCCTGAGTCTAACATTCAATAGACAAAGACAAACAAAGACTAGAACAGAATCAGTATCCAAACATCATGCTCTGACACAAAACCAGGGCTGTTAGGATCCTGGCATGAGAATTCAGAAAAACCCAAGACAAGGAAGCCATGACCCTGACAGTTTGTGTTATGATATAAAACTTCTCTTGGTTCAGTTCTCAGCAAATACATTTTCTACTTTCTTTAAGAATATATATTATTCATATGATGAATGGGCAAACTCTGTCATTCCACTTTTTCACAAAAATATTTTCTTGCTGCCCTTTAACATGTGGCATTTACCGTATATGTACTGTATGTGCCTGTTCTCAGGAAGACTTAGAGGCTCACTCAATCAATAAATCATTGAAAACCACCCAAAGAGAGTCTCTATATCACACACACGGCTGACACGGACTCCCATACAGTTACCTTGCATCAACTATTCCTCATTTACCTTAACTGAAATCAATATTAAGCTTTTGAAATCAATATTAAGCTTATTTAATCCCATGACTTTGCTTGAACAGCATGTGTCTGTTTTTTTGTGAGCTATCGTGTTTGTGCATTACTAAGGTCAATTGACACGGCAGTATCTCAAAGACAGTCAATAGAAAATCCCAGCATTGAAATTACTCATCTGCCTGAGTGTAATGGCTTTAAATATTAATACACTGTGCCTTGGCAGTAGAGGTGATTGTGGCTGTGCTTGCTTGTGTGAAGAGGACAGTCCTGATTATAGTGTGTAAATGTGCATTTGTCGAGGAGGTCTATAGTACCTGAGGAAAGCAATTAGCTAGTCTTCCCATTCAGGTCAATGACACTTGCTATTGGCACTTGCAATGACTGGTTTTGCTTGCTTTTTCTTACCTTCTCATCTG
>JAZGTJ010011837.1:0-16497 GCA_036877575.1 Botia almorhae
CACACACATCATACTCTTACTGTGCAGCTTGTTTTAAACTGAATGCTTTGTACTAAGAAAACCTGTTAAGGGAGAAGTGGTCCACACTAATTCTCATCTCACACTGTGATGATAACGTGAGTTACAGGCGCTTTTAAAAACATCGCACACAGTAACCGAGCTCTGACTCCGGTTCAGACGCTGTTTAATGTAACCTACAAACCTACATTGAACGTGGTGCTCGCTTAGACATACAGAACTATCACTAGTGTTTGTACTTGGGGTTAGTGGTTTGTTATAATAATAATAATAATAATAATAATAATAATGAATAGGGGATGAATAATTGCATGTTGCCAGAACGCATTAATGTGATCTAAATGTTTTGTATAGTAAACATGCCATCAATGTCTAAATTAAAGCTATGATTTTTTTGTAGCCTTAGTCAAAATGTCTAGGTAGTGTGTCTGGTGAGAAAGGGAACACTACCGAGCAATGACAGTCCAGCACCCTAGAATTAATCTAGAACCCTTAGCATCCACATAGCGGTATGCTAACAATCACCAAAAACGCCATAACAACACCCTGGCAACCACCCAGAACACTCTAACAGCTGGATAGCGGTGTGCGAACAACCACCCAGAATGTCACAGCAACACCCTGGCAACCACACAAAAAACTCGAACAGCTGCATAGCGGTGTGCTAACAACCACCAAGAATGTCATAGCAACACCCTGGCAACCACCCAAAACACTCTAACAGCTGCATAGGGGTGTGCTAACAACCACCCAGAATGTCATAGCAACACCCTGGCAACCACCCAGAACACTCTAACAGCTGCATAGCGGTGTGCTAACAACCACCCAGAATGTCATAGCAACACCCTGGCAACCACCCAGAACACTCTAACAGCTGCATAGCAGTGTGCTACCAACCACCCAGAATGTCATAGCAACACCCTGGCAACCACCCAAAACACTCTAACAGCTGCATAGCAGTGTGCTAACAACCACCCAGAATGCGATAGCAACACCCTGGCGACCACCCAGAACACCCTAGCATCCGCATAGTGGTGTGCTAACAGCTACCCAGAACGCCCAAGCGTCACAGTGGAGAGATTTTTACACGCAAACGTCTAGTTTTTATTGCAGTGCAGTTTAAGTTCAGTGTTATTCATTCATCTGTATCTGTGGAGATGGTCCTGAAGGTCTTTGAGGCAAGTATATCTGTGAAGTTGATGACTGAAGCCACTGATATAATTAGCAGCAGTATTGTAGGAGAGGAGGAGAGCACATTGAGTATCAGTTATCTGAAGATGCTCTGACCTCTGCTTGCTTCCCTGAGTCAGCAACACAGACCTGACCTACACACACACACACACTTACAGACTCACAATACTTCCCCCTCTCTCTCTCTCTCTCTCTCTTTGTCTTTATCTCTCTCTCTTGTCTCCTTCTCATTCCCTACACGCTCCTCAAGGTTCTGCCAGCTGGCATTCGAGAAGCAGTCCTTATTTTATCTCATTTACAGAAACGTCATTGGCATTTTACGCGTCATATACTCAGCTGTGTCCTTCCAGGCCCGTGGGTTTGTGGCACGGCAAATCTGTATGAAAACTCCACAGCGCATGGGAAGCGCGTGTGACGTTCAAACTTCCCGTGACCATTGTTCACATCAGAAGCATAACATAAGATTTGTTTTGAGAGTTTAAAGCATGTCACACATAATGCAGCCCGCAGAGCAGCAGAAAACGTGGGTAACACTTTTATTGAGGACTGTATATAGACTGTGTTATAAAAATGTGCTGGTTCATGATGGAACTCCCATTGTGATATTTCTTATAAACATTGTAACCACGGTTACTTAGGCTTATACAATAATGGTTAAAGGTAGTGTTGTTTTTTTATTTTAAAAATAAAAAAAACTACTTTTGTATAAGTTTATATAAACTACTTTTGTATAAACTACCTTTAACAATCTTTAACTATCTAGATTAATATAAAAAGATAATTCAGAAGTCATTTATATGTTGATTAACCCTCACAAGTGCTACAGGAACGCTGATGTTATGTAAATATTGCTTTTGTTTGTTTGAACTTCCTGACCAGCAGCAGCAGCAGCAGCGGCCAATGAGTGTGAGTTCATAACACAACTATCTGTTTGTCAACCAATGGGAGACGGTCAAACATGTTCATGGCCGTGACCAAAAATGGTTATGATTTTTACAATACCGTTGGATAGCGTTAGAAACTTTATTTTTGACTTAACATTTAAAGAGTATAACGTGTTAACGTGTGATAATGCATGACTCAACGCAAGCGTTCATCATGTGTTGTCATGCATTACAAATTAATGTTTTGCATAACTGTGGTCATAATTATTTATGAGAACATGCAAAACAGAATATAAGTATTGTAGAGTGATACGAATGAATTGTAATGCATTAAAAATTATAAACTTTTGTAATGTATTATTTATGCAGGCCGCATCGAATTACGTTACACTAAGAAGACAAAAGCTGGCAGTTCATGTAAGGTCACAAGCAGAGCCGGGAATGACGTGTCTTTCTGTGTACGTAACGCACAGAACGCTCGGGGGTTCATCTCGACTCCTCCTGAGCTGTTCAATCGCTCGGGGTTCATCTCAACTCTTCACGAGCTGTTCAATAAGAGCCACGCCGCTTCTCACCCAGGACGTAAAAACGAAACGCGTCACAGGTACAGACGATGATTTCCAGCAAATGAGAAAACTCCCACCCTGCTGGAGGATTGAACATCGGGTGAAGTGTTATTTTGTCAAACGGCTGATAAAACCATTAATCCACTCCAGTGCATGCGATCCAGAGTGACACTTACAGCAACAGTGGGAGGCGATACAGAATCTCCATGGCAGAAGAATCAGTTTCTTTGACTTCTATCTGTGTTCTCTGCCTCTCATTTGTTGCTTGTTTTTTTTTAGACTGGTCATCTACCAAGCAAGGTCTTAATAGATCGTTGTCAGAGTTTGATGTGGGTAGTTAAGCTGACAGACCATTGAAAATGGATCTTTCAAAGCATTGGTGAACATGGATCTAAACTCTAATTTAGGCCCTGGAACGATCCATACTACAGATTTGGCAAACACGAACTTAACTTGAAATATTTGTGTTAACCTGATGGTGCTTTCAGCAATCAATGAGAGTGTGGTATTCTCAGTTCTGTTTAACACTTTTTTGCGATGTCTAAATCCATTCTCTGTAATTTAGCAGATTTAGCAGTGCTGAAAAAGCAGACTGGCATGTGTTTTTTTTTGACAGAACAAACTTTTCTTGCATATAGATCATCTCGATGTTTTGTAGTACCTATCAAGCCTTTACTGTCCATTACATTCTCCTCTGACAAGCAGGTGTTAAGTTAAATTAGGTGACAGTCAGATGGAATGCATTGGCAGGAGGTCCCGATCTTTCCATTTGACCTTTGACCCTTTCTGTCAGGTGCGTGTCACATCTGTGGTTAATGTCTTATGTTTTACCATCAAGCTGTGGGAAGGTTCAATCTTTCTCTCCCTCTCAATTTAAAACAATATTTTGCAGCCTCCTGTAGCTCAACTTGCACGACATGGTGCTTGTAACCCAAAGTTGTGGGTTAAAAATGTGTTGGTGTTTTGGATAAAATCTACTAAAAACATACATAAATGTAATGTTAAGCAACAGACACAGCACTTTATATTGTGGCTTTAGTGTCGCAGGATTGTACAACGTGTAATTACGTGGTTGGAGGGAGCGTTGCCGTGGTAACTTAAGGGGGCGGTCAGTCTTAAAGGTGAATGGTCAGCGTGTGGCCGCCGGCTCCGACTGAAGACGCCCCACGGCTAGCACGCTCCTCAACCACCTCTGGTCTCTGTGGTGAGGGGAAAAAAGAGAAAAGACATTACGAAACAGTCTCATTTGAATTCATTGCTTTGTATTCATAGGGGAGTGTTTTCCTGGAATGACCTTGAATGGTTGGGGGTCACATGTCTGACTGCGTTAGCACCCTCCTTCACCAGACCTGTCCCCTTAACTTCATCGCCATAGTAACCTCAGCCCTCGGCAGCGAGGCTGACCTTCATGTGCTAAACAACAGCGCGGAGTGTAGGAGAACATTTTAAATGTCTGCCAAAAGCCCATTACACCCTCCAGGATGAACGGAAGGCAGAATTCTCTTTCTCCTCTCATTTTCTTAATTTGATCAGTCATTCCCCGGCGCTTAGCTAACTCCATGGCTAACTCGATTAGCCGCAATATGAAAGATCGGATTGTTGTAGTTACTTCTGCGTGTTTGCGTTGGAAATTGCGATAGAACACACACAGACTTGTGTGCTGCGTACGTTTGGCTTACGAGAAGAGTTTAGCAGCATGGTTATCTAGAGCCTAAATTGGCTTTTCTATCTGTTCTTAGATCAGCAAATCTGGCGTCTATTCGGTTAGGGGATGGTGCATTAGCGGGATGTGGAGTTGGGAGTGTGGTTGCAGTTTCACCTTGCTCAGCCCCTCGCCGTGTCCTCCTAAAGCTTGAGAAGAGCATCAGCTATTTACTGGCGTTGGCTCACAGCACCGCCACCCAAAAATAGAGGCACAGTAATCACAATTACACAGCCAGGGTGGAGGGCTGAAGTGTCATTTAGAAGAATAATCAAAAAGTCATCTCTCTCTCTCTTTTTCTCTCTCTCTCTCTCTGTCTCTACACCACCCCACTCCCTTCTTTCTCTCTCTCTCTCTCTCTCACTATCTCTCTTTGTCTCTCTCTCTCTCTCGCTATCTCTCTTTGTCTCTCTCTCTCTCTCTCTCTCTCTCTCTCTCTCTTTGTCTCTCTCTCTCACACTCACTCTGTTTGTCTCTCGCTCTCACACACTTTTGAATCTGGCACAGTTTCAAGTAGCCTTGTTCAAAGCCATTACTGGAACAGACTAAAGAGCAAAGAAAAGGTTGATGAACGACAGGGAAAATGGACAAATTGTATAAGATGGGGAAGAGCCGATTGGCCGCTCAAAAGCAAAGACCGCAGAGGGCAGGACGGAAAACACAGACTGGACTGTGCGCGCGGCTCTCGATGCAGGACAGTTCTGTTCATGTACAGTAGCCGAGAAATCTCAAGCCTTCTGGGATTCAAAGCTTAAGTGCAGAAACAGGTTTAAACGAATATCTCGATTAAAACGCTAAGTGTCGTTTAACGCTTCCGAACGGCACGCATTTGCGTTAATGCATCGCAGTTAAGAGTCAATAAGACAGTAAGTATGTTTATATACTCGCCATTAGCGTCGTTTGATTTACTGATTGCATTAAAAACGGCGCTAGTAAAATGAGTTAACGCGTTTTAAATACATAAACCTCTGCGTTTCAACTGTATTGCTTATTTATTCTTGTCTTGCAGAGTGTTCCGTGACCTTTAAGATGCAATACTCCGCCATCTGCATTTTGGCCATTTCACAGACGTTAAGCTGACAAACAATACCGTAATTGTGTTTAAAGCCGAGAAAATTCCACAGCCACCAAATGTAATCACACTGATGGACTGATAGACTGAAGCAATTTAATTTCTATTGAGGGTCACAGCAATTTACTGAGTGCTAATTCACTTTAAAAATGCTAATAGAAATCTATTGAAGTTTCTAGCGTGCATTAACGCGGCAGTGGGGGGAACGGAGGCTAAACGGGGTTTATTTAAGAGGTTTTGTGGTGGGGTTGTGGAGGGAAAACAAGTTGGTGTGTTGATGCGTTTCCGTGAGTCCCACACAAACATAATGGGGGGGATTTTTTTGCGTTGTGGCGTTTTTTGATAATTTCTCCTCGATTCTTATTATCCCCAACTTGTCCAGACATTTTCCCCAGCGTTAAACAGTGTTTTGAAATTTAAAATGGATGATTTCCATTATTCTTTATAGTGATTCATTAAAAACCCTTCAATAGCCCATTGCAAAAGTCCAGTTATTTTTTTCAACATAATACATTATTTTATGAGATTTATGTATTTGTGTGTGTGTGTGAGAGAGAGAGAGAGAGAGAGAGAGGTACATTATATTATTATTGTATATTCATGTCAAGGTAACAATTTTAGGTTGTGAGAATGTTTCCCTAACATTTCCATTTAGTAACCAAAATGTTAAACATGTTTCGAATGTTTAAGCAACATTTAAAACATCCAGTCAGACATTGCATAAATGTTATTGCTTGGTTATAAGAACGTAAATGTTTATTAACGTTTATAAAAACGTTCCACTAACAACTTAAGAATAACGTTTTTGGTATATATGCTCATTTATGATATATGAGGTTTAACAAGTTCTCCTAACTTTACTACAGGAATTGTTTGGGAACTCTGAGAGACGCGCAACTGTTTTCAGTTATTTCTTCAACGGCAGTGCTGTGCCGAGAAACGGCTGTGCTCGTCTGCATCTTCCTGGCTGCACGGGCGAATGCGGCTCTCCCTTTTCCCCGAGGGCCCGGGCTGCAGCTGCGCCGGGTCGTAATGCAATTAGCTGTCCCTGTCTGTGAGTCATGCGGCCCTGCCCGCTGACACTTGCAGAGATAAAGCAGTGGCGATGCGGCGAGCGCGTCGCACAGGACGCTCGCGGACCGCACCGCTGTCGCGTATATGGGTCAATGCGATCCGCTAATGAGTCGCTCCCACACATGCAGCGACGGTCTATACGTTCTCATACAGGCGCACGCGTTCGGTCCCCTGTGTTTTAAATCGTAGTCTGCAGGGGCATAAATCACCTACGGTAAGGGTGATTTAGGAAAAACTTGTGTAGCGCGTCAACTTGAGGGTGTAAGTGCAAGAAAAGTATGTTCAGGAAAATGAATGGGTGTCGCGCTGTGATGTCGATGCATACACGAGCAGATCTGATACAGCTTTGCGTCTGCAGGTTTATTTCGAGCTGTGGGCTTCATCGAAGCGTGAGGCTGACATTCGCGATGGTTCTGTCAGCAGATTGGGAGGCGGATCACGTGTGTTCATAAAGCCCCTTTGACTGGATACAAAATTTGATATTTAAGCATGTAAATCTGCCTGTAGTATGTGCTTTATTTGCACTCCATCCATCCATTCATCCATCCATTCATCTTTCTTTCTTTCTTTCAAAATGCCAGTGCTCTTGAAAACTAGATGTTTTGGCCTGTTCCCATGGCGATGCTATGTGGGTTCTAGGGTGTTCTGAGTGGTTGCTAGGGTGTTCTGAGTGGTTGCTAGGGTGTTCTGAGTGGTTGCTATGGCCCTGATAGGGGGTTACTAAGGTGTTCTATGTGGTTACTATGTGGTTACATACTGGTGTAAGTCAAAGGCCAGTCGCGCTAGAGAAATAGAAGCAAGCACCTTTAATAAACACAGTGTTTTACTCCATTCAGCTCTGTCAGATTGCATGATGTCGCTAGGCCTCTAATGCTGCGATACAAGGGAAATCCAAATTTCATGCTCTCTCTGAAACTATTGATGTATTATTTGTCAGATATGTCTCGCAGATGCCTTTGATCATCGCAAGTTGTCGGCAGCATCTGCGATATTTTACAAGAACCGACTGACCATCTGATCTGTGTCTTTTAACAGTCGCCGCCAATATGGATGATTTGTCTTGCATTTAAAAATTTCCTGCCATAAGCCGCGTACATCAATCACGCTAAATTCGCGCACGGCGCATTCTGGATGCATCAGAGATTAAAAGTGATTCTTCTGTTGCTCTGAGTTGATAAAAATCTGCTTTGACTTGTTGATATTAAAGAGAGGATTGTTGTATTCCTGCATCTTTTGTTTTTCCGGTCCACATGTTTGGCTACTGAGCAGATAGCTGTGTTTTTTCCGCAGGGTAGGTCCAGGCAGAGCGTCAGAAAGGGACGGTACTTCCTTTCACAGCGTGACGATAAAATACGAATCGAGGGGGAAAGAAGGGTCTTTTGAAGATGCAGCTGGATTTGCTTTTCTTTTCATTGTCCTGAAGGCACTGCTCGAGTTTTTAAGCTATGTGAATACGTGGAGATTTTGGCCGCTTGCGACGCGTCTCGGTGCGGCAGCTCGAACCCGGCCTTAAATGTCAGGCGAGGAGCGAGACATGCGCTTCTCTCTGTCCCCGTCTGAACTGTCAGCCATCGTGAAGGTTTGTCCTCTCATGAACCTGCTTAGAGTTTGTTATTTAGAAGAGGAGAGAGTGGAACGAGGCCACCTGGGACTGTCACATCCACTGATGGACTTGTAGATACATCCATCCTGTGGGCTCAGGCTTTTTAAGATGTTTTTATGAATGAACAGACTTTTATCCCCCTGAGATGTGTCGTACCCTTGTGTGCCCTTGTTATTTCACTGTTTCTTGACGTTTCCTGCTGTTTTTGTCTGTTAATTTAAGGTGTTTTGATGGAATTTTAGAATCTTGATAAAATGACATGCATGTTCCAAAGTTAAAGGGCTAGTTTACCCAAAAATGAATATTTTGAAATCGTTTGTTCACCCTTGTGTTATTTTAAAGTTTATTGAGTTTATGTTTTGCACAGAAGAAGCGGAGAATTTTTTTGTTTTTAGTGACTTTTTTTACTGTTTTGATAGCCGCAAGTCATACAGAACAAAAAGTTTCTGTTTTTGTTGTGTGACTGTTTTAACATGTGAGTACAAATTGCATTTGGGCAAAGAAAAATGAGTAAACATAATTTTTATGTAATTATAATTCACATTTATATAATGCAGCTTATATAAGACAATTGGGCAATTTTCCACATTTGTTGCCATATGAAGCTGCCAAAGCAGAAATGAAACAAAACGATGATGTCATTGTTTTTATCGCTGGTGCAGTTTGAGTGACAGAGACAGACTCGTATTGAGAGACACAATGACCGGCAGTGTATGTCTCAAATATGAGATAAAAGCTTACATAATTTCATGGCTATAATGCCAGAGGTACATTTCTAATATAAATAATGCAAAACTGAGTCTAATGGCTGGTTAGAAATATTATACTGGTAATTTTCTGAGATCATCTGCCAGGTGTGGTAAAAAGGTATTTTTGGTCCCTTGCTAGATGATAGTGCCCTAAATAGTGAACTATTGTAAATGAATTGAACAACTATCAGAAAAGTCCTTCAAGGCACCTTAAGTTGGAATGAATCATTAAACTCATATTTATCTTTCAGGTGCTCTTTTGCTGCCTCTCCGTTTATAATTTATTCATCAGAAAGTTGTGGAGCATTCATAAGAGTTAGCGTTGAGTAATTGGATTTCAGTGTGGGACGTTAGGGAGAGAGAGGAAGAGAGGAACGGGCGAGTGAGGAGCGGGAGCTGAGGAGAAAGAGAGAGATCGAGCGAGTGCGGGCTTGTGTGGTTTGGCAGACTGCCGGTACAAACTGTTTCAAAGTTTTAGGGCCTTTATTTATTTTTCAATCATCTCTGTTTTATTATCAGAAATCCCTGGACGGCCGGGTGCATAATCTCACATTGTTCATGAGGCTAATTAAAACCCAGCCAGGCTTCTAGTCTATTAAATCCTTCGAGCTTGGATGGAGAGCGCGAGATGTTGCCCCTACGTTCCTAACAAGGCCCGTACCGCATTCATGTCACATGTTTCTACTGCGATGGCCAACTGCCATTCGTTTACAGCCCTCCTTCTCTCTCTCACACACACACACACACACACACACGTCCTCTGCTCAGAAACATGCGCAAACAACCGCATGCCTTCAGCCCCCGGGGCTGTTGTGCTCTCGTCACATTTCCAATGGTTGACTTTCCCCCACATTCGCTCATTTGTGTTTACAAGCTCTGCCCGTGCTCTTTGCGCAGTCCTGGGTGGGCACCCCTCTGTGCCAGTGTGGGGCCTTGTCGGGCGCCTCTTTCTGATTGGCTGGACCTCAGCATCAATGGTGGTGGGCGGGGAGTTTGCCAGCCCCCGGAGTAGCCCACAGGCACAATACTCAGCGGAGGGTCCCTGAGGTGAGAGGACCCTGTTCTAATCATGACACCATCTGTTGGAGAGAAGGTTACACTAGTGCCATGCTGATATCACTCTCTTTATGTATCCTGACAAAATCCCTTTTCTCTCCATCTCTGCTGGGCCAGCAGAGGGGCCGTGCATCTGGGGGGTCATATAAACAGCCAGAGGGCAGAGCTCAGTGACTCCTCGGGGTCCTGTGGGGGCCCCCCAGTCTGTGCCATCTGGGCCAGACCCGATAGGCAGAAAGAAGATCAGGGCCCATGGGAGAGCAGGAAAGAGTGTGTGGGCCCCTGTTTTGGAGACTGAGAGTCTGTTTTGGAGGCTGTTGCTGCTCAAATCTCAACAAACCATTAAACTGTTCTGTTTACATTGGCTACGCTCAGCAAAGGTCACTAATAATTAATACAGCAAAAAAATCGCATGTAGCACAGCGTGTGGATGCGAATATTTGTCAGTGGCAGGAGTACAGGAAATCAGAGGAAAAACATTTGGCTTCTCAAACCCTCCTCACAGCACATTCTGTACTTCGTATGTCTGCGCTAACTTTTAATTGCACTGGCATGAGGCTCGTTCATATTTTCAATTAGTTTTTTGCCGTTTTCATCAGCATATACATTTATAGATTCGTTTCTTCACATTTTCACATTTTTTCATCCTACAGTGCACAAGCATCCACAGCAGAACCCGTCCAGACGCCAACACGGTGCACGGCGAAGGATTAGCGATCGCGCGCTGCTAATTGCTGTCCGCCGCAGCCCCGCTGCTTACGTTCTGGGAAAGTCATGAATGCCCAGTTAATCTCCACAAATTACTTCATTGTTCAGATGCTTTATGCACACGTCACTCAAACTCGCCCTGTCAGGTGCACAACAGAGAGAAAGGTAATTATGTTTTTGGCCCGTAGCAGAGGTTAGTTCTACATCTGCCTGTGGAATATTCCAGAATTAGGACCTACAGTATGAGAAGTGTCCCCAGAGAGTTTTTCCCATCGTCTGCGTCAGGCAAGGGAAAAAGAAAAATCAAACCCCGGTTTAAATTTATTGAACCCTTAAGCAAAGTCAATATGTTTGATTTGGCAGACATGTTTTTTTATAAAGCGCCTCTGTCAAGTCCATTCAGCCTGCGGTTGTCTTTCGCCACCTCTCGCTCGCTTTGGGGGCAAGGTTTATACCCGCCAGCGTATGAGCTAAATCACGCCCCCCCCTTGAGCTGTCCGCACCCTCCACCTCCCTCGTCAACAGCAGTTTGTTGGGGAAATACGTCTCCCTCTAATGATAGCTGTGGGGTACAGGTACTTATTTAGTGGGGGGGTGAATCGGGCATGGCAGCAGAGACCTGTGTGGTCTCTGTGAGGCTCGGAGAACGAGTTCAGGGGAATAAATCGAATACTTTCAGACGTCGCTTGAGGTGCTCTGAGGGACAAGGTGGCGTCCTGCATATTAGAGAGCTGCTTGACCTTTGGCTGGAGAGGAAGGGGATTAGTCCACTTCCTGCTTTCTCTGTCCCCTCAGAGTGAGTTTAGACTTCAGCTCTGTGGAGATTAAGTTTCAATTATATTTCAAATGCAGCCAGCTTGAAAAGACAGGCAGAATAGGTTTAGGGAAAAGAGAGGCAGGCCTTTTCATGTCTCACTTTAGAAGCGAACAGACAGGTGAGTGGTCTGAGTCACAGCCATTTCAGGGAAAAAACACGATGGCTTTTTTCATCGGACGTTGATTGACATCAAAATTGGTTTTCTTATTGCCCGTTGCTGGTCTTGGTGTGGAAAAAAACTTTGTCTTTGTAATCTTTTAGCAAAATGTAATAACTTTTCTTCTTTCAAAGTCAAATATGGTATTAAATGTTGTTTTAGCAAAATGTCATTCGGTCCAGCTTGATGCTGGCGTGTAATTGTTAAATATCTTAAGTACGTTTCACTCAGAAATCACATTATATAAATAAAATGGGTCGCATTTGGTCATGACACACTTACAGCCAATCAGAAGGTGTTTGATGTTTACAGTTCTCGACCAATCAGATTTCAGAATGGGTGTCTGGACATAAGGCTAGATGAATCATTGGTTTAACTTCATGTTGAACGTTACTGTATAATCAAGGAAAGCAGCCAAGAGCGCAATGTCACTAACCTGCAAAGCCTTCCCATAAAAAGACTGGAAATAGATTTGAAAATAAATAGTTTGATACAGAGTTTTGGCTTAATACAATTAATGTTGTAAATCAGAACAGATCCACAGATGCACACAAGCCCGAGAGCAAAGAACCCCTTCTGTTATGAGCGAATTAAACTTAATCCAAAGGTGGATTGTGTCTTTGATCCCCAAAGTGTTTGGCTCCATTGTCTCTGATTTTAAACAGCGCCGCTCTCGGGCTCGCTCGGGCCCGGCTGGCCGCAGTAACTGTGGAGCGCTCGGGCCCTTTCATCTGTGCCTAAGCCCTCTTCCGGAACTGTCACGCGCTGAGGTGCTAGAAGGGGTTACCATAGTGACAGGCGGTAATTGGCCTGAGTGTGAGAGCGTTGGCACAGCTGTCGCTGTATTTGAAGTATTTACTCGAAACCACTGAGGCTTCCCACGTGAAATGGGGGATATCAAACGCTGCACTTCTTATAATGGACGAAAAGTATAAATCACAGGCTTTTTGGTGTCACATTTTTTTAACATATTGCCAGTTTATATTAGGAAACGTCACTTTTACGGATTATTCTCGCACGCATACTCCAGATTTTAAATGCTAGTGGTACTCATGAGGAGAATGAAATCGGCATATAATGTTCAGATGTTTTATGTCCCCAACGGGCTCCCGGCGAACAGGGAACGTTCTCAGAATGTTGGCTGATGTTCTCTAAAAGTTCTCAAAAAAGTTCTCGCAGTGACATAGGTAGAACTTAATGTTGTATGTCATATCAAAAGCAATATTCCTAAATTGGTGGTGGAACCTTTAAAAACATTTAAATAACGTTCTTTTACCCAACCAATAACGTTAAAACAATGTCTAAAAAACTGGATGTTTTGAATGTTCTTAGAACTGTCAAAATAACTTCTTTAATGTTTTTGCTAATGGAAACGTTAGGGAAACGTTCTTATAACCTAAAATTCTTACCTGGGCGGTCAAATGCTCGTAGTTGATTGTGATCGTTACCGAAATTTGTTACACAATGATTGAGAAGTACAGTGTTGATGTTCTTATCCAAAAATAACTCCCCAAACTCATGTGGGGAGTTGTAGAACAGGAAATGAGGTGTGTGTGGGGGCGGGGCCTAAAGTGTGTTCTTATTATTTCTTTTAGAATGTCTTTAGGATGACATTGGCTAACTGTGCTAAAGGCAGCAATATATAATTTGACTTGCGTAAGATGACCCTTAACAGACGTCTCTGCGAAAAGTTTATGAAATATTCTTAAAGAAAAACAACTTTCAGCGCTCTGAAAGTCATTGGAATTGGCACACTGCCTGTAAGGCTGTACCATAGATTGTCTTGTCATCAGTGGACCCTAATAACCAAAATGTGGGGCCCCCAGAACCCTATAAGCTCCCTGATGCCTTCATTAACATGTTCAAGAGAGTGTACGTGAACCGTCAGAATGACTCAGGAGGCTGGACTGAATTTTAAGCTCTGAGTGGCTCTCTGTTGCTTCATTAGGAATGAAGCAACAGCTCAAAATACAAAGCTGATAAGATGTTTCCCATGATGCATTGCACACACAAAATGGCGCACGACGCCGGTCAAGCTAATGACATCTATCAGCTAAGTAAATATTATCATTATGTAAGGTAAATATTAAAGAAAGATAATCTTGTGTTATGATTTGGAGTATTTACTTGAATAAAATTAGGTCGTCTTTGATCCAAGTCAAATAAGCCTCCAGAATCCATTTTTTGGCCTTTTTTGCCTTTGCATATTAAGACTGACGCTGTGTGCTTTTCTAAATGACCTCATTAAAACGTCTCTGTCTTGGTAGGAATCCACAGATTATAATGAGCCCCTTTTGAGTCTTAAGGAACTATTTCAGCAGCAGAGTGATTTTTATGTTTGAAGTCTTTTACAAATCATTTAGGATCTTTAACTAACGCGCTGCAGGCCATTCGGCTTTTAAAAGTTTCGAAAACGAGAGAGCGTGACTTACTGTAACTTTCCTCCCCCAGTAAATATTTAACACCTCCGTCAATACATCAGTAAAATGATGAAATACAGTATTATTAAAGCTCAGATTTACATGGCAGAACTTTACTGTGTCATGATGGCTATACTATATTTTGCAGCTAACATTTCCATTATTTAACAAAAAGATGTTGTTTTGAATGTTCTAGGAATGTTGAAAACATCCAGTTTTTTAGATGTTGTATTAACGTAATTCGAGGTTATAAGATTATTGTTCAAACTTTTTACATTTTGCGACATTTTTAAAACATTACAGTAAAAACATAATCATAATGATTTGGATATATGACATATATTGTTACAAAAAATCATGCTGTTGCATGAACATTTTTGATAGCTTTATAAGAACTTTATATAAGCACATTATCCAATGTTTTGAGACTCAAGACCGGAACTTTCTGTTGTATAATTTATATAATTAACTCTGGCCTCCAGAACAAAAACATGTGGCACAGTGGAACAGAAAGCAGTGCGTATCTGTGATGTTAAATTTGGCTGGAGTGGATCTGTGGTTTATCCAGCTGTACACACACTGGGGACCCAAAGCCAAGCTGCCAGCCACTGATGCTTCTCAGTGGAACTGTGATAGATGGAGAGCAGAATATCTGGGCCTCTTCTGTATCAGCAAAGGGCTTAATTGAGAATAAGAACCCTCCCCAGGAGACGCGGGACCGAATCGCTGCAGCTGCTCCTCTCCGAGCGGATCGCCGCTTTTGAGGAATGGACTAATGCACTTGTGCAAAATGGCAGCCAGGAGGAGCAGGAGCGAATCGGCTCCCGACTTCTGTACAAAGCCAGCGTTTCTACTTCCTGTCTCTCGCCTCATCCCTCTTTTCTTTCACGCGCCCTTTCGGTGGTTTCTCAATGGCTTTCTAGCAGTTATTCATCAAAGCTCATATTTGATTCAATTTGGTAATACAGGGATAAATAGGACAGCGAGATGGCTGGAAATTGCATGACGACTCCACGGCTGACATTTTCGATTTCAGTCTGGCAGAGTTTGAAAGCTGGCAGGCACGACTGAAAGCCCAGATGCCTGCAGCGACTCTGCAGCCAGCACTGGCGCTGTGGCGCCTCAGGTTGTGTTGAGGAAGCATTCTAAAAAAAAATGGGGAAGTTGACTCTTTTCGGTCTTATATAAGTTTTTAACTATAAATGTAACCCTGTATCGTTTTCCCTACCGCAGGGAAGAGCTGTCATCGTTGGATGATGTGACCACCAGTTTGACAGATTTGAGTCGCGCGACTCACGTTTTGATGTGAGACCTCAAAGGATTGTGGGTGTTTTTAGACGGGCAGATAAAAATTTGATCATGGCCGTATTTTGTTTCTTTTGTGTGGTGGTGTTGGTTTGTTCGATGCGTAAATTGACCAGTTGAGCTGACGTGGCCACGCACCTGATTGTTTGTTGTTTGGAGGCGAGTAAGAACAAAAGGTGGTTTTACTTTGTACTGTTGCAAAAACAATTTGGTACCCTGGAGTTTGTGTGGGATATTAATGAAATTTATGTTGAAAATTGCTTGAGCGTATAAACATACACAAATATGCAGGAATTTCATTGATTCAGTTATTGATTGTTTGTATATCCTGTTAAATAATTTCAGAAACGGTGTATGTGGATGACTCGTGAGGGCTTGTTCTTACAGGAACTCAATACCCGTGCTTTCATATGGTGTTGTTCCTTTGGCTTTCTCTTGCTCATATACTACTGTACCTGCGACAGGCAATACATTTTCCTGGGCGTCACCTTTAGGTCAACGTTCATTTTGTTGTGTTGTCTTTGGTCTCCCGTCTTTGTTGTCCGACAATCGCACCTTTATCTTTCTCCTCTAGGGAGAGTTATGATGAAAGCCGTGTCTTTGTTGAGTGTGTGTGAGCGTTTGTAGCGCGGAAGAGATTGCCCGCTGTAAGACAGACACTGATGAGTAAGACTGAGCGCTCGCGACGCTGCTAACTCACTCTTGATTGAATGACAGGCAGGGTACGATGGGCGCACACTGAGGTTTAGCCCACAGGTAACACAACCTGTAATTATTTTCATCATGCAAGTTTGGAGTCGTGCGAGAAGCTCAATAAAATGGAGGAAAAGAGAGAAGTCGCTGCTTGACAGATGACAACACAGTTTGCGCCCGCTGCTGCTGAGTTAGATGCGATTCAATCAGGGAGAGAGATACATATATTTTATTGCAATTATGCAAAATAACAATGTCACTCCGAGCCTCCTGGCTCTCATATTCCACTCTCTTGATTTTGGTTATTTCGTGTGCCGGCTTCGGTAAATGTCGCTTCTTCTGTAAATGAGTCAAGCCTTCGAGGAAGAGTTTGCCCGAGAAAAGAAAACTCTTTTATTTACTCACCTTCATGTTGTTCCAAACCTGTATTTTTCATACAATGACAGTGACCACAGGCTCTCCAGATCCAAAAAATAAAACAA
>JAZGTJ010011838.1:0-16496 GCA_036877575.1 Botia almorhae
CATCTTTCCATGACTCCTTTAGGGCAGTGCCGAAGCCAGAACTACTATGTGGGGTGTGCCACCGTCTGTTCAGTACTGCCTCGTCCCTCACTGTCCACATGCGTCTCCATCGGGGGGGACGAGTACTCAGCTGCCGCCACTGTGGCAAAGCCTTCATCCATAATAAAAGACTGCAATCCCATGAGGCCACCTGCAGGCAAGGGTTGCCAGCTTTTTCAGTGCAACCCAAAGAGGAACTCCTGGAGGGGGGTAAAGTGGAGGGGGAAACAGCAGATGAGGCTGCAGAGCCAGAACAGCTTGGACAAGAAACGAGGCCTGGCCAACCCATAAAGAAAGTGCGAGATCTTCATGACCAGCATACTGAAACCCTGACTTGCAGTGATGCCCTGGGGGATGAGGATCACTTTGTAAAAGTGGTGGATGGACATATCATTTATTTTTGCTCTGTGTGTGAGCGCTCTTACATGACTTTGTCCAGCCTAAAACGACACTCTAATGTGCATTCATGGCGGCGGAAGTACCCTTGCCACTACTGTGATAAAGTTTTTGCTCTGGCTGAGTACCGCACCAAACATGAGGTGTGGCACACTGGAGAAAGGCGCTACCAGTGCATATTTTGCTGGGAGGCATTTCCTACCTACTATAACCTTAAAACACACCAAAAGACTTTCCATGGCATCAACCCTAGCCTAATTTCAAGTGAGAAAACAGTCAACGGTGGCTACAAACCGAAGGTCAATGCTCTTAAACTGTACCGTCTGCTGCCAATGCGCTCTCTAAAGCGACCTTATAAAACATATACTCAGCCAATGGCTGATGAGCTACTCACTGCTGGTTCGCCAGTTAGCCTGCCTGTATCTCTGGATGGCAGCCTTCCACAACCTCTGGACACCAAGAAATTGGAGTCTTTTCTTAAAGATCTTCAAAAGGCAGACATAAAGGCTGAACCAGAAGGATTTCCTATCAGGGTGGATGTAGAGCAGGGTAACAAGCTAGCTCCTCACCTAACAGACATGCCTGTAGAACTTAGAAAGACAAAGGGGTCAGATTTACAGCTGTCAGGAAGAAGCAATGGCAAAGGCAAAACTCCAGAGTGCCCCGAAGGAGCTGTCTCTTCAGTCATTACATTTGCACACAGCAAACCCTCAGTCATCATGCACAGTACTGCAGTTTCTTCCTCTGTCATTGTACACAAAAAGTCCTCTGGGGAGAAGAAAAGAAGTCCAGAGAATCATCACATTGCAAAAACAGCTGAAAGACAGATTAAAAAACATGGCCAGAGAGAACATGCTGATACATATGAGAAGTGGAATGATGCCAGATTAGATCCAGAGGTCACTGAAATTAGACAGTCCACAGAGAAGCTTTACAAGGGACGAAAAACACATAATAAAACGAGAAAGACAATACCCATAGCAGTGGGATCCGAAGTCAAAGGCAGTGGTCCACTCTGTCAAATTACTGTGCGAATAGGGGAGGAGGCCATTGTCAAACGGAGCATTTCTGAAACAGACCTCATGAGAGACAAAAGCCCTACGCGCAGCAAAGCCAAAAAGAGTAACTTCTCACAGGATGATCAGAGAGAGCAACGGCACACCCATCATCACCAACGAAAACACCACAGCTCTAGCCAGGAAGGAAAGAAGGGGGAGCCCAAATGGAAAAAAAACAAACTGAAAAGCAAGGTGAGAAAATACTTCTTCCGCCAGGAGGTCAGAGAGGATAGAAATGACCATGATGGGGAGGACAACCTGTGGAGGCCTTACTATACGTACAAACCCAAGCGGAAAGCCCTTCATATGCAGGGGGCTAAAGCCTGGAAGCGTAAAATACACTTTAAGCGGTCCCTGAGGCCAATAAGGAGAGCTGAGAGGTTCATGAAAAATGCAAATAAAGAAGTTGATATGGAAGATGCAGATAAAGAACAGAGAGAGAAACAAGAGGTGACGAAAGAGCAAAGAAAAGGTAGTGATTCACTGAAAAGTCAAGTCAAAGAAACAACACACTTTTTTCCTGCCCCTCCAAGAACAGAACATAAAGATAAAGAAAAGAGAACTCATGAAAAATCAGATCTCCCGTTCCCTTCAACGGTCCTTCAGACTACACCTAATCCCCAATACACAACCTCTTCTATAATCAAGCAACGATGGTCAGAAAGTCAGGCCTCTGAATGTGGGACATGTGGGCGTTGGTTTTCTAGTTCAAGGAAGCGAGACAAACATGAGCTGACACATCTGTTTGAGTTTGTGTGCATGTTTTGCAGAGCTCCTTTCCCATCACAGTCAAAGTTAGAGGAACATCAGAGAACTCAGCATCCCAAAAACAAGTCTTTGTCTGGCCTTACTACACAGTCCTCAAGAAATGAGGTGGAAATGAAGGATGATGAAAATGGAATGGACAGAAAGTCCATAGAAAAAATCAGCCCACTTCGCTTAGGTAGGAGGCCTCTGATCAGATATACATGTTCGCAATGTGATAAGGTCTGCAAAACCTCTGCTGCACTCAACTGCCATCTCAAGCGACATGAGCTAGGTTTAACTGAAATTGAAGACACACAGAAAAAGCAGGACACGCCAAGTTCAGCACCTTCAGAGTCTACACCAAGCAAAGATTTAGACACAAATAATGAACAAGTACAGCCTGTGTCTGTCATATATTATTCCAAACCAGACTGTCAAATCACTGACAACCAACTAGGTGAGAAGATGGAAGAACACCAAAGAGTTAATCATTGTGAAAGCCCAAAACTGGCCATCAATGCCAATGTCCATAGTCCAATATGTGCACCGTTTTCACAAGGTATGCATAGCTCCACTTTAGAACAGTTAAAGGTAATCTCTCCAAACATCCCTAGTGTACTAGTAATGAATAGCTCAGAGTGCATAGACTACAGAACAACAGAAAAACGAAATTTAGACACACCAGATCAACAGAAAAGAATCCCAAATTCCAGGCACATCCAAATTTCTCAAAAACGGACAGACCCTCGGATTAGAAAAGAAACTCCATTTGGGCCTAAATCATTAAAGACAGTCAGAGCTGGAGTGCTTAACCAAGAGCTGGGAACAGTCACACACAGAGAGGGTGACATTATTCCAAATAAAGATTTTAGTTATTTACAAGATGCTCAGGATCTAAGAATCTTTTCTCAATCCAGTAGCCAAGCCCAAGACTTATCCATGCCAACAATAATGGCCAAAAAGAGGGAGCTTAATCAAAAGATCAATCATCCATCCAACATCTTAAAGGAACAACCCCATTATGAGGAGGTGTCTTTGCTAGTGCCCAAAGAGGAACCACTCAGCCCTGTACCATCTCCTACATGCTCTGTTATTCAAACCACTCCAAAAGGACCTTCACAAAAGCATTCAAAGTCACCTTGTCACTCCCCGGGACCTTTAGATTTACAGCTGCGGCCTCAGCTGCAGCAATGCCAATCACACAGAGGAAGGCACAATACAGAATTACAGGATCTTATGCTGCCGGAGAATTCAGCAGGGGCAGGAGATCCTCCTACTTCTCACACCCTGCTGCATCCTCAAGTGCCCATGGCAGAGCCTGAATCAAAGGACGACACCTCTGTCACATCTACAGAGCACCACAGGGGCTCAGGCTACCCTGTCCAGGAACTTACACTTCCCCTAATTATACCAGGAGGGTACTGCTCTGGTAAAAAACATGAGGAGCAAATCTTGATGTCTTACCCTGCAGGACCCTTACCCTTTCCTCCACTTGGGAAGATGATACCCCACTCTGACTCAACTAAGCTGCCCTTTTACCCTGACCCCTATCACCTACTGTATGGCCCACAGCTACTGCCATACCCCTATAACCTTGCTGCCCTTCCAATGGCTCTAAATATGATGGCAACTGGGGACAAGGAGCCCTTGCCCTTCTTGCCTTTTTTCAACTATGCTGCTGCTTCTTCTTTAACAGGCACAGTACCCCATCCTTTTGTGGTGAACCCCAGCTTATACAACAGTGGTGGCAGCAGTAGCACAAAACAGAACAAACCGTAATGAGTACACAATGGCAGCAAGGGAATACATCCTCAACAGCTAAGCAGGGCCTTAAGGTTGCATACTTTGTTTTTCTGTTTGTTAACTGAACACTCTCGCACAGCTCTTCTCTTTTGTAAAGCAGCAAAAGCATAGGCATACATAGGAATCAAATGTGGTGAAAAGATGGAGGAGTGTCATGATGACAAGAAAGAAGGATACAAGGGGGTCAGGAACAAACAATATATCACCCCCTTTAGGCACGGCCAGGATGCACCTCCAACGCACCACTTCTTTGCCTCTTCTGTAGTGTTTCTAGAGCTTGGATATCTGTCCTCTCAAAGTCCTTATGAGAGTAGGTATAACACGTGCACAATAACAGCTAACAGGATGTGTGTTTTGCTAAATGAGTTGTCTTTGCTTCCCATAACAGAGACAGTATGATAATTATAAAACTAATTATGTTAATACTGCTTTTGGCTGAAAGCAAAATGGTATGCCTGAGGAGGCCCAACACATTAACACACAGGAAAGGAAGAGGCAGCAGTTTTGTACGTGACTGTACGAGTGTGTATACCCAAGTGTGTCCGGTGTCTGACTGTGTATTAAAGTAATGCATGAAGATTTTCAGGTAGCTCATAGTGTCGCTCTTACAACATCAGTACTTCAGCCATGTGTTCCAGTATTTTGGCTTATGTGTGCCTGTGGGTTAATGTATGTGTTTTGTGGGCTGTGCTGGGGGTGTAGGCATGCACACACTTCATTTGTGCTGCATTAGCCTTGGTCAGTTCCATGGAAGTTCACGTATAAACATCATTCCTGGAGAAACTGTTATAATATTAATAGGACAAAAATAGAAAACATAGATGAAGCTGTTCTTTCGTCAGTCATAGAATAGCATCTTGATGGTGTAGCTACATGTCATTATGGATTAAACATTATTATGTGATGCCTTCACTAACCAGGATCGTCATGATAGTTTGGTTTGTAGGATGTGGGTATATTAATCCTTTTTAAAGATCACCTGTTAAACATTTACGAAATAAGTCTGTGTGTACTTCCAACTGTTTAATCTCTTCCTCAACATACAAGTCGACTTCATGTTTAGTGGCCTTCTCCTCCCCACTGCCCCCTGTTGTCCACCAAAGACACTTCATTCACTTGACTGGATCTGAGACTATAAAGAGAGAGAGAACCAAGAGAGATGAACAGAGCACAAAAGAGCGAGAGCATGATCAAATGGGAAACAAACATGAACAAGTTCAACTGGGCAGTGTGTTAGCATGAATGGAGCTTCCTTCATAACAACAGGGAGTCGTACTCTTGTAAGAGGCAGTAGCTGGTGAATGCTAGATTACAACCACATGATCTAAAGACATGAATTACAAGTAAGCCTTTAATTGGTTAGCAGTTTCTCTCTCTACCCTCAGCAGAAAGAAGAGAGAGAGGATGTCAGTTAGTCTTGACGCCCCTGCAGGACCTGCACTATGGGACTTAGAGCACTGGAGTGGCTTAAACACTCCCCTATACTTTCTTGTGTTTTTATATCTTTTGTTTTTCACAATATTATTTGTTTGATTTACATATTTTACCTATCTGGTAGCGAGGCAAGGCTTACACTTGAAGATTCTCATTCGAGTACAAATGAATATGAATGTAATGTTAGTCATAAGGTTATAAATACAGGAAAGACAGTATGGTAGATCATATATATATACACAGTAGTCTCATGTCAAGGAAGTTGGTTTCAATATGACTACAACGCATGAGCAACAATAGTGTCTTTAGTATCTTCTGGTGTTGTCACACTCTCCATTTTCCTACATACGTGGTTCTTCATTTTCCTTTTTTCCCTCCGTTTTTGTTTTCCCCTTGAGCCACATCCTCAGAAAGCATCCAGCTTTGGCCTCTCTTTCTTTAACCCCTCAGTGTCAACATTTCAACCCTGAAACCAAAACCCAAAGCTTCTATGTTGCCTTATTTATTTTTCTCAGGCATCACAGACGTTTTTCAACAACCACGCCACCATCTCCACCTCTTCCCTGCACCCTCCACCTGCCAATTCCCAATATCCTACACCTATCCCGTGTGTCTGAAACTGTGCAATGTAGCCGAACGTTTGCGAATATTGTAGCTGCACTGGGGCGTGAGAGAGGAGGTGTGGGGTGGTAAAAAAACAAGGGAAACCAAATCAAAGTCTGTCCCCCTTAATGGTTACCATCAAACTTGTGTATGATTTTGGATCTCCTGGTTTTGATGTGTTTATTCCCCCATGACATCACTTTTACATGAATCCTAGAAATAGACGTAAACGGAGTCAACCAGCTGTACTCGTGATTGCTAAAAGATAATGTTACATTGGTGTAAATAAATTGTCAGCGACGTTTGAATAACGGTTATATGGTTGAGACAGTCACATAAAAATCAGATTTGTTTTTTCAGACAATAACACTGACTGTGGAAACTATAAGCATTGTTTGGGCCTCCAGAGAGTATTTAAGCCTAAGTGTGCTTAAGTAACTGCCCAAATATCAAACGATAATTTCTGAGTCATTTTAAACTGGTTTTGAAATGACCAAATCCAAAATTTAACAGCAGCTGTTTACATACAAGATGCCTTTTCGTTTTCAAATTTAAATAAGCTAATAACAATATGCACATAATCTGAACGCACCTTAGAAACCGAAAAAAACAGCATTCTATAAAAGTACAACTTTGAGGAACATCATAATGAGTTCTCATGTTCCTTTTCCATCCATTCAGACATGGAATGTAGACAGGAAATTCAGTGGATGGTATTCCTAAATGAGCTCACTAGTGACAGTATGGGCTCCTTAGCCCTATAGACTAGTGAACATTTGCACAGAACTAAACAAAGAGGAAAAGTTTAAGTTCTATGTTTTTTTGGGGCCAGATGTTAAGCAGATCTATCCAGTTACTACCTGAAAACAACTACAAAAAGACAGCATCACCATGTTCCACCCAAAGCAGACTATTCTTCAAGCTTCAAATTCTATAGTTATAATCTAGCAGCTACATATGTTCTGCACCTGATCATAGCTGTAGGCATGTGACTAAATTGTCTGGTATTTTTTGAAAATGTGACATTGTGCCATTGTTTCAGAGATCCACGTTATATTTGGGCAGTTTCAGAAACAGTGAAAGTTTGAAGTTTCTTTGTGTCTTGTTGACTTTGTGACCATTTAATTCTGCCGTTCGTTGGCACATGTTGCCAAGTCATGTCTACAATTCTACAGTTAATTTTTTTGCTCCTGTTCTGTTTACTCCCTGTCCACGCTACAACCATACAAATAAAGTATTAACCTGATGACATGCACAACAGCTTCAAATTCATCATTCATATGCAGTGAAATGTTCTGACAACATTTAAAGCGCTGGAATGTAGGCTTATACATTAATACAATTTGTTGTTTTAAATCTGCAACTGTAACTTCTTTGAATAAAAATAAACAAAAATAAGAAACCGTAAAGTAACCTGCAATTTTATGTTTCGAACAGAGAGGGCGACAGAGAGACAGGCGCTACAGATTGCAGCTTTAACGTAAACGTATTCACTTCGAGATGATTATTACGAGCTGCATGATGTGACTGCATAACGCTCAAATCACGTTTAAAGCAAATTAATTGTAGCATTAGTCCACATTGTACATTTGATAATTGTTCATAGTAATTGTTAGTTTAAGTCTAAATTATACACCAAAGAATTACCATACAACACTGGGGTGGATGATTTAGCATTTAAAAAATTATATTTACCCAAGAATTACGTTTATATAAAGAACCCCTACGTCCCAGTAATAATACCTCAAGGTTTCGCTGTACTGGACGAACAAACATCAGTCGCCTCTCAAAGTTCATGTATTATGTAATCAGACACACTGTCGGGTCCAGGTAAATTCTGAGCTCAATTCAATAACTTACCTACTGCAGAAAAACATGCATTTATAAATTGTGCTGGAAATTCTATTGTAATACACTCCACTCTGCCAGAGTTAAAACTATATGCATATTCTTGTCAGAATATGGTAACCCATACCCGAAATGTGACCTCTGCATTTAACCCATCACTGGTGAGGAGTGAACACACACTGCAAGTCGTGAACACACACACCCGGAGCAGTGGGCAGCACATTACTGCACCCGGGGAGCAAATGTTGCTACCCCCCCCCAGCGCCGGAATCGAACCAGCAACCTTCTGATTACAAGTCTGACTTACATTTAATGCCGTTTTTTATTACTTAAGATTGCAGAAACCTCATATGATTTCATTAAACATTATTACAAATTATTTTGTAACCCATATATGATTACATGTATGATTCTGAACCAGTATTGGCATGTTAACTACAGAGGTGACTACAGACA
The DNA here is from genome assembly GCA_036877575.1 of Botia almorhae. NCBI lineage: Eukaryota > Metazoa > Chordata > Actinopteri > Cypriniformes > Botiidae > Botia > Botia almorhae. The sequence goes on from JAZGTJ010011838.1 coordinate 8,385, forward strand.
CCTGCTAAAGACATAAATACAAATTCTTCATTCCAAAACCTGTTACAGATAAACAAATAGACCTTACATTACCTGGAAGTCAATGTTTAGAGCTGACTGGCTGGTCTGGAAACACTTCAGCTGACAATGCACGGCTTGCGTATTCCACCCTGATTTCGCTGAATACTGGTCCACGATTGCTCAGGGCAGCGATATTTACGCTGACGGCTTGTGTAGGATACAGCAGACGCTTGACCTAGCCTTTAGTGAGAGTATGAGAGAGATGTTTAAACATCCTAGTGGTCACTGTGCAATAACTTAGGCAGCGTCATGAGATGTCTTACCTTGCCTTCGCAGCATCAGATCTTTCTTTGAGTTCCGGACCCTTGCTCATCTTCTACGGAGACACCAAGAAAGGGAATCACTAGTTTGTGCTTTCACTGCATGGGGGCACAGCTGAAATGCAGATTGGGAAGGCAGACATCTTAGTCAGTGTAAATGGAGGTCGCCAACTCAACGATGGGGACTGGCATTTGGTAAATGCTTCTTTTTTTAGTTTCTCTGAAGTCTGATTCAGACCTCTTTCTGCTGTATGTATTCCAACAGTTAAGCATCAACATCAACAAGCTCTGTTTAGAACAATTATAATTTCATAATCATCCATCTGTTTAGTACAACGAGAAACAGGTGCTCAATCTTTGAGCTTTCTCTCTTGGTTTGAGACAGCTGGAACTGCGCAGTGAGGGTAAATTTGTGGTGTCTGAAGTAAACAACAAGGTGGAGCTCGTAGTGGGTTTGCATTCTGAGATGGCCAAGGATGAGCTCACAGGAAAGATACATCTGGGTCTTGGTGGCATGCTGGTGGACAAACAGAAGCTCCTTCATCCAGTAGAAGCTACATCTCTTGCAATAAGAATAAAACTATTTGATGATGACATTGTGTGTTCATCAGAAGTGCTCTTGACAAACACACACTTGATGGGTGTTTCTGAAACCTCAGTTCCAGCCAGAAATAGATGCTTGTATAAGGGGAGGACAATAAACCTCAGCACCCGCTGGGATACAGATCCAACATAGGGACCCCGAGCCTGCTTCTCTGAGATCAAGAGGCAGCTACTTTCCAGGCACTGGGATGGTTAAGTTTAATACATCCAGTGAGTGAAAAACTATACGTTTAAAATCTTTAGCATATATAAAACATCACATAACACATGTCCACGCCACTGTATGCATATCTCACGACAAATCTTCTTGGACTTCAGACAGAGGAGGCTGGAATCACAATTGAGATCTTTGGATCCTGGACTGGGACACACTCAGTCTCCAAAGCACAGGATTTGAGTTTGTATTGGGAGCGTTGGGTAGACATTCAGATGCCAAGGTATACATATGGTAAAAATTTCCCTGCACCATCAGTAATGTGATAATGGCATGATACTGCTAAGGATGATCACATTGAGATAATCAATGTGATAATCATTGTGATGGTGATATGCATTAACATCTGACATTACATTTGTACATTATGGAACAACATTTATCTGTGATGTATCAGGAGATACAGTTGGGCTTGAAAGTGGGATCGGAAACTGCGGTCCTTCACAAGGAACCTGCAGCACTTACTTTAATCATACTGAAACGTTCACTTGTGGTAAACAGAGCGTGTAACGGAAAGTCTGGACTTTTCCTCCATGTGGAAAAGAGGGATGCTGTTGACTTTCGGAGGAGTGCCAGGTAAATTTGTGAGGTGGAAGCGAGCAAAAATTTCCGTATCCAAGTATCTCCATTGTTTCCTGAAGTATTGAATTCTTATACAATATTTAGTCTGTCATGTAGTCAACTGTGTTGTATAAAAAGTATCATCAAAAAAACTTCTACTTTCCATTGAAGTTGGTAATAAGAGAAACTAGTTCGAGTCGATGTTTAAAATACAGTGCCATGTTTTGAACTCTCTGTTCAGGTGAGGGTGAGGCTGCGAAAAGTTTACACCCCCTGCGAGGGTGTTTGGAGGAAATCAGTCTATTGATCTTGATCTGGCACTATACAAACATCCGGCCATGTCATCTTACCGCTGATCTGCAGAAGAACTGAATTAACTCACTTAACTGACATCCACGGCAGTCATCCCAGCTAACAGTTTTAGGTTGTAAGAACCATTTTCTAACATTTCCGTTAAGAAACAGAAACATTAAAAATATTATTTTGAACATTCTAGGAACGTTTTTTAGACATATTAAAAATCATTGCTAGGTTATAGAAACATTACTGAAGCTTTTTTAAATGTTCCACTAACATACTTAATAATGTTTTGATACATAAGACACACAATGTTAAAACATGTTTTACCAACGTCATGGCAAGAACGCTTTTTGATAACTGTGAGAGAACTTTAAGAGAATGTTTGCCATGTTCTGAGAACGTTCTGTGTTAGATGGATAAAATTTCATCCAATCAGAATAACGTAGGACAATTTAAAACGCTCAATGTTCAATTGACTCATAACACCCTGAAAACTGTTCTGATAGGTTATTATGTTACATTTTTACATTTTGAGCAATAATAAACTTTTGAAACCAACCATTCTTGACTGTCTAATACGGTAAATTTGTGATTGTACACAACAGGTTCCTTTACAAACACATTCTTACCGATGAACAACTCGAAGAACAAAATTAATCAAAGATCAATAAACATTGCAGATCTGAATCAATCATTTCACGAAGCTAAAGTTAAAATTGTGCAGCTCATTAAAACATGATGTTAATCATATAGCTAATAATTACGAGCAATAAATGGTGTCATTTAATCACATCATACACATGACATACACTGTTTTGTATGTCATGTTGTTGGACAAGAACATTTAAGCATTTGGCAGACGCTTTTGTCCAAATATACTACACATTGTTTCTAAGTAGGTGCAATCCCTGGGATCGAACCCATGACCTTGGCGTTGTTAACATCATGCTCTAACCACTGAGCTACAGGAAAGCTTCATAAGCGCTTACGCTAAACGGACATCAGGCTCTTCTGTAATCCACTGCCATCTAGAGGAATTTTTAAACCAACGTGGTATAATCCTCAAAAATGTGGGTTCAAGTGTGACGTTTTTATATTAACACTAAATTATTGCGTTTTATGGTATATGATTTATTATTTTACTAAGTTTCGGAAATGAAAATAATCGCATGCATTTATTGATGTTGTTAGAAAATTGATTAGCTTGTTTGATGAATTCATCAGTAATTTTTAATGTTGAATGTGTTGATCATTTATATGGGTTTATTTCATATTACCCACCTTCTTACCTGTATCCAGTATTTATCAGTCCATACTTTTCTGCTGTCTTGTAATTGCGTTAATTAACACGTTTACATTTTCTAATCCATCCAAAAATGCCGTTTTATTACTCTTAAGTGTACAGCACACCAACGCATCTATACCACATACCATTAGTTGTGCCCAGTTACGCCAGTTAACTATGCAAAAAACGATCCAGAATTGCCCACAAACCAGCCTCAACTGTCGCAAAACGACTCCCGGTGTCGTGCACCACGCCGCCCATGGGAAGATGGCGGCTGAGCTGCATCCGCGCAGCGGAAAACTGATCGGTTTGTCGAACTCTAACCGAACCGCTCAGAGAAATCAGCCGATACAGGAGTTTAACCACGGCCTGGTCCTCAGTCGGGAACCATTGAGGGACAGCGATGTCTTCACTGTGCGCATCGACAAAAAGGTAAACAAGCATGTCCGACCAGTGGCCACAGAGAGAGAGAGAGAGACATAGGGTGAAACGGGGGAGAGAGAGAGAGAGATCTGGAAAAGGGTGGGTGTGTGAGATCGTTTGCACTGGTTCACTGGTTTGCACTGGGCGTGTGGGGTTTGTCAGATCTTATTCATGTAAGGTGTGCATGGATTTCAATGTCACGGAAAGCGTGTGCCAGTGCTGTTTATGTTTGGAGGCTGTCTACAGCTCGTAATGTTGGGTCTACAACTCGGCTATTCCTGGATGTGGGTTTTACAGAGATCTGTCAGTTCTGATGAACAGTTTGGATGTCTGGATATGTTTTTGTGAAATGTATCCCACCGGCACCACTTGTAAACACATGCACGCATTGTGTGTCGTGCAAATAACAGATATTTCAGCTATGCATCTGTTGAACTGCGAGAATTCGTACGTTACTGTCGCACGACAACAGATGCCGAGGGTTTCTTGACATGCATACGTTTGTTTTTATTTTCTTTCTGTGAACTGGTCAACATTGCTTTAAAGTTTTTAATCCATTTTAGACAGATATCCGCTTGATTTTACTACTAGTTAATAAAGTTATCATGCTCATACCGTACTGCTAGCTTCGCACCAATCCTGCAGGCATCAAATAGTTCAATTCAACAGATATAAGACTATAAAATCACCTTACAAGTCAGGTAACAACGAAGACTTCACCAAAATGTCTGTAGAGGCACCACATGTGTGCCTGTTTCCAGGGTGTCTTCTGTTAAAGCTGGTGACATGAATTCATTGAGCTGCACACTATAAAGGCAGTGGGGTCTAATTATAATTTCGTGCGGTCAGAATCAGAGATATTGGTTTGTAGTTTGTAAACCTGGGAAATGTCTTTGACCACTAGATAAGGATGGTTTTTGTAATGTAAAGAAAGACCAGCCTCACTTCCTATACTGCCTGATAAGTACAATAACCTAGTTAAAATAACAAGTTAGACATGCATCTGCTGTCACATCACAGCGTTTGTGCCTTGACTCAAAAGATCTTTATTCTTTGTCATTTGGTTAATTCAGTCATAACGCTGTGGGGAACACTTTGCGGTTTAGGAACGTTTATATTTGGCAAGTCAATCGACTTTCCTACAAGAGTTTAATGATGCAGGAAAATTAAATCCTGCATCTCATTTGCAATCCTTGATCATTGCACGTAGGAGGTTTAGCAGACAATGTCACACAGAGCAACTTACAAAAGCTTTTGCTGCACATGACCAACCGTCATGGTCAACATGCAGAAAGAATGACAACAAATGAAGTTCAAAACGTTACGCATCGGAAAATTAAGTACTGTTTACATTTGGAGTTTTGTGCAGGTGGTTGCAGTGCAGTCAAGCTATGCAGTACGTAAACTCCTTGAGAATCACACCTGTGACCTTGCTATTGCGCGTGCCATGCCCTGCCAGTTTACCCACCTTATATTAATAAACAGATACTCAAACAGTTTTAAAGAGGTGAGGTGGATTCTGGATGTGTGGAGATTGGAATTTGATTCCATTGTTTGGAATTCCATCATTTGTCTGTGAAATGTCTGCACTGTAGTTTTTCTAGAGGCACAGTGGAAAATTCATGTTAGTCATTTTGATTCTATGAAATCTCGCTGTAAACAATTTTATAACAGTTTAATATTTTTAACAATTGACTCACAATTTGTATATTTATTTATTTTAGCAGTTTTTATATGGCTGTAAACAGATACTCAAACTGTTATAAAATTTTGGAAGTTTTCCTTAAAAAATGATTGCATACTTTCTGTTTGTAGTTAAATTCTGTTGTAATAGGCCCACGTTTTAGATTCTCCCCTTCATATTATTACCTTCCTGTTTTCTGTGCTGGTTTCCTCACTTTCTAGACCAAGGTTATGTAATCAGATTAGAGAAATGACTTTATCACATTCCATGTCGCCTGTCCTTCTTCTTAGCCCGCCTTAACCCAGATAAACACGGCCATGTGCCACTGACAGCCCACATACTGTTTAAATAAAGACATTGGTGGAATGCAGTGATTGTGGAGTGGCAACATTTTGGCCTGAATTTCATTGAACAGTGTAAAGAAGATCCTAATGTCAGATTTAGAGTTCAGTATACTAACACATATGTGACATACTGCTGATTATTGCAGAAGGAAGTTGTCCCTTAGTTTTTAAAAAACCATCAAACGTTGCTTGTACTGTAATATAATTGAAATTTAGGTCATCGGGGCAAGACAAAATTTAAAAAAATATAACCAGAATATAATATGCATATAGTTATATATATATAATATACAGCATATATATATATATATATATATACAGTATATATATGCATTAACTTGAGATTACTTATCTTTACTAAGAAAACTTTACTAAGATTTCTTGTAACTGAATGTGTCAAAACCTTTAAATAGTAAGAAAAGTAATATTTATTACAAAGTGTTTTGAGCAGTTCTTTGCCCTTCCAAATATATGAAATTTAACTTATAATATTGTATATAATATTATTTAATATTGTCTATAATATTAAATTTGTTTGTGAGCTATGTCTCCTTTTAGACACATTAGACATACAGTAGAGAAGTTAATGAAAAATGCAGAAATGAGATCAAAATGCGTCGCAAGCCAAGCTTGAACCTGCATCACTTGCATGAGCACCATGGCTCAATGTGTCCTAAACATATGTACTAACCACAGTTCCAGGGTTCCGATTTTGGGATTTTGAGGGCGATTTTAAATTAAGATGTATGGTGCTGATACTTTATTTATTTTGAAAAGCAAGCAGCCACCTTAACTCACATTTTGTGCAGGTAAACTCGTGGAGCGGTTCTATAGAGATCGGTGTGACTGCGCTGGACCCAGCCGGACTGGAATTTCCCAGCAGTGCCACAGGGCTGAAGGGCGGCTCGTGGATCGTGTCGGGCTGCTCGGTGCTGAAGGACGGCCGCTCAGTCCTGGAAGAATACGGTCGTGACCTGGACCAGCTGGTGGAGGGCGATAGTGTGGGAATCCAGCGCAATGGGAAGGGGGAGCTGCACCTTTGGGTAAACGGGCAAGACTGCGGTACTGCGGCCAGTGGACTTCCTTCACGCTTATGGGCCGTCGTGGACCTCTATGGGAAGTGTACCCAAGTGACTGTGGTGAGTTGTGAACCCCCACCTGAAATGGATGGGGAAGAAGATGAGGAGGTGGAGGAAGAGGTGGTGTCGACGCAAGCGGTGTCCATAATGGCAGATACATGCCGTAGCCATGACGACGGGACCGAAGATGCTGTGCTGTTGGCAGCTGATGCTTCAGCAGCTGGAATAAACGGTTCGGCAGAGGAAGGTAAAACTAGTTCACAAAGGTAGATGGAATGGGCTTAATAAATAATTGTAATGAAAACTGTCTCAACCTAAGAAGGCTCACTGTGTCCTTTCCTCTTTAGTGCTCGAGGCGTCTAGGATGCAGAGTCGACCAGACACATTTCCAGCTGACTTTGAGCCTGATAGTGGTAACATTACATAATTATTATGCTTTAATTAGCTGTAACTTTTCTGTCCTTATTATTGTCATAATCAAACAAATGTATGGAAAATAAAACGGGAAGACCACTCTAATATATTCAGTTGTGCTTATTTAAATAATTAAATTAGGAAAAACTTGAAACAGAGTTTATTTAATTGACAAACACTTTAAAAGTGTTGTACTATTTAGTTTGTTAATATTTATATTGGTTTTGGTGCAACCCTAGTCAGTGATCATTATAATTTGTTATGTTGTGTTGTTTTCAGTGGGTCGATTGATCTATTTCCTGTTTCCCTCACAGTTTTGACTGAGCACCAGTTATTCGACGTGTTCAACAATGCCATCGTCTCTCTGTATCGTTCAGAGGATGAGGTTGGCGAGGACTTGGGAGTGGGAGGGGGAGGCAGGATCTCTGACTCTTCAAGGGGTGGCACAGGAAGTAGCGGCAGAGGCAGAGGAACAGGAAGTGACAGCGGCATTGGAGGCGGAGTCACAGGTGCAGGCAGTAGTAGCAACAATAGCAGCCCAGCAGGGAGCTCCGGTGGGACTGTGGGGCTGGGCGTGACCTCTGGCGGCATGACAACCAATGACGCGCTGCTGTTTCACGAAAAGTGTGGCACGCTAATCAAACTAAGCAACAATAATAAGACAGCAGAGAGGAGGAGACCGCTGGACGAGTTTAACAACGGAGTCGTCATGACCAACCGGCCCCTTAGACACAATGAAATGTTTGAGGTTTGAGGATTTGATCATTAACATGACGACAGCGTTTGTTTGACAGTTTTTACATTTTAGAACTACAGCTATAATACGGCTTTTTGTTTGTTTCAGATTCGTATCGACAAACTGGTGGACAAATGGTCTGGCTCTAT
>JAZGTJ010011839.1:0-16495 GCA_036877575.1 Botia almorhae
ACCACACTATTGGTATTGATAACTCTAAGTATTTCGATACCAGCACAGGCAAATACATTTTGTATTGAGCTTTCCTGTAGCTCAGTGGCTAGAGCACGGCGTTAACAACGCCAAGGTGATGGGTTCGATCCCAGGGATTGCACATACTCAGAAGCAATCGCTTTGGATAAACGCATCTGCCAAATGTATAAATGTATTATATGCATAATATTTGGCCATGCATAATGCACAAAGCTGTCATAACACATGCAAAGAATGCTAACAACTCTCCTTGAGAAACTTACATTTGATCATTAACTTTATCATTTCCCCTTACCTCTTCATTTAAAACTAACAAGCTAGTCTCAGTTTTGATATGTCACTGCCTTTCCATCTTGCTGTGCTTTCTATGGACTCACCCTGCTGTTCGGCAAGTTCCTCTGAGCTGCTTGACGGGCCATTGCCCGAGCCACTGTGTTAGAGATGGGTGCTCCCTGAGGTTGCGGCAAGATCCTCTGGGGTGAGGGTGAGCGGCGGCCTTCTATGTGAGGGGGCTCCAGCGTGTGTCCCGGGTGCGAAGGGGGCGGTAAGGGTGATGGGGCCCGGGGATGCGGCTCCCAGGGCTGCCCCACTCGCCTGCCCATCTCTGRCTCTTTGGCATGGGGGTCTCTGGCACTTGGTAGGAGTTTGGATTTAGACATGGGGTACGGGGAGGGTGAAGGTTGGATGTGCTGCTGAGGATGGGGGTGAGGAGGTGGGGGTTGAGGATGAGGGTGAGGGTGGGGTGGTTGGTGGGGTGGCACACTGTGAGGTTGAACGTGTGGTTGCGGGTGGGACACAGAGTAGGCTTGCGGGTAAGGAGGTGGGTGTGTCTGAGAATGAGGCTGAGGTGGAGGATGAGACTGGAGGTGTGGGTGTGGATGGGGGTGAGACACCAGTAAGCTGTGTGGGATGGTGGCCACGTGAGAATCCTGAGACTCTCCTTGTGCTGATATTGTCCTCACAATGACCTCACGGGCTTCCAGACACTGGATACGATTCAGTTCCACCGTAACGAAATCTGCTGTGGGGTACATTATCTCTGCTATCTGCAAACAAACCAACAGGCAAACAAAACAAAGGATAAACAAATGTGCCGTTGCAGGCATAAACAATTAGGATTTATTTCTGGTTTTCCTCAAGAAAAACACACGAAAAGATATTCACAATTCAATCCAACAAACTGACATTTCCAGGACTATAACTAGTCATTATTAGAATTTTGACTAAATCTGTTTAGACAGCTAGATAACATTACCTTGGTGACGTATTTAAATTAGCAGAAGTTACAACAACATTTACATACAACATAACAGATTTGCAAGATTTGCAAGTTATACAACCACATATATACTCATATAGACATTTTAACAAAGCAGCACTATCCCAATAAGGCAAGTTCTGTCCTTCTGACCTTCCTTATTCTTGAACTCTTTTTTACCTTACTGGCACACAGATGAGAAACATATATAAAAATCATATATGTTTGTATATATAATTAACAATTAGTATAACATGGCTAATAAAAGGTGTAACAGCTCAACATTCACACGCACATTCACATGATTACAATTTTGTCTCAATAAATGGCTAACATCATCCTACAATATGTGTTTTTGTCAGATTCTCCAAATGACTCATATAAACCCCTGCATTATGTAACTGCATACAGGGACAATATTTGTCAGTCAGTGACAGAAGTGGTCATGAGATGGCGCCAGTAAGCAGAATGAAAATGAGCTGTTCCTCATACCTGCAGATACCTGGAAAGCGCTTAATACTTATGAAATTGCATTTTCTGACCTAGAATAACTGATCCAAGCCCTGTTTTTTGACTCTGTTATCAGTTTTAATAATTAGGGGTTGAAGGAACTCCCAAAAACTACTCCTGAAGAAAGTACTAAAGAAATATTTTGCCCCACGGACTCAAAGTGTTCTCCATTTCATCTCAATGCTGTCTAGAAGAAACAAAATATTAGAAGAAAATGACATCACCTTTTGACCTTTAGTGCAGACTATGTAGCCAATAACATTGGCTCCATTGGAAGTGCCGGATGGTGTTAAGGGTGGAGGCTTCCATCGAACCTGCAGCACTCCGGGTGTCTGTCCCAACTGAACTTGCACATCCTGAGGAGGTAACGGAGGGCCTGCAAGAACAAAATATTCATATAAAACAAAAAAACTAAATAATGAAACAAAGTCATAAATTCATCTGCTACACTGTATAATAGGTCAAACAAAATGCTATTTGCATGGAAGAGTATGTGTTCGTTTGGAATATGCCGCAAATGTTGTGTTTGTGGGTGGCCTGTGACATGCATTTTACTATCAAAAAAACATGCATGCCTATGCAGAAAATATGATGCATGTATAATATGCATGTTAATGTGTGGGTGTGTGTCAGTGCACATTACACAGCTGAGAGGGCAGCCAGCTGGCTGCAGACTTTCACACAGTAGGCCATTTGCTTATGTCAGCACTCATGTGATTTCATGTGGGCTGATTTGTCTTAATCATACATGTTATTTGTGGCAGCCAGCAATAGAACTGCACTATCCTATAACCTACAACACACTACACTTCATCACAGACATTTTACATAATACTGCCAGAGGGAGTGGAGAACCAGAGCACGATGAACATTCAAAAACCAAACATTCTGGATAAGGTGGTATATCATACATCAACAACTGCTGTTTGCATTAAATCTAATCAAACTTGGGTCATTTCACATGCAAGTTGTTTTTCTAGTTAATGATTCTGCTACTGAAGTTTAAGTAACAACTTCATTTCGAATTAGCATTTTAAGATGAACATTTTTGGTGACCAAAGCATGACACTTTGCGAAACAAAACCTCATTTTTTTGTGGTAGGATGATATGATTCAATTCCCAATGCCTGCGGGAAAAAATGAGGTTCGCTTGAGCAAGGCACCTTACCCCCAATTGCTCCCTGGGCTCTGCAGTGCTACCCACTGCTCTGGATGTGTGTTCACAGTTTGCAGTGTGGGTGTTTACAACACCCTACTCCAATGTGTGCACTTACTGGATGGGTTACGTGCAGAGGACAAATTCTGAGTATGGGTCACTATACTTAACCAGCATGTGACTTGACTTGACTGTCAGCAGCTTAGTAAGAAAAATAAACTGAATTTAAATTTTTGCATATACTATACCTTTAAAACAAACAATAAAGTATAAGAGCAAAATGATTGTTCTAGGATAAGACATTAGCCAACTAATAGAGCAAGTTATAATTTTTTAACTACATTAAATTGCTAGAGATATCAAATCATCTGAAATCATGTATGTAACTGTTCTTTGATATTCTCTCAAAACAACCAGTTAAAATAAGTTATCTTGGCTCGGTTCCGAAGTGCAGGAAGTCCTGATAGATCAAGGTAATCCACACTGATCGCTTGTCCAGTCCCCACATAACAGATCATCTCAGGAAGAGCTTACCCAATGCCCAACCCTCACTGATCAGAGCCCACAGGGCACAGAGGAGCAGTGCTCGGGGCAAAGATCCCATGAACATAACTGAGTGCCTGTTTTAAGACATAAGCTAAATTTGGATCATGTAATTTGCAAAGAGAATAAGTTGATCCAGAGGAGCTGGATCGATGCTCTGTAAATGAAAACAACTCAAAGGCTGCCTTTATCTGATCAGCTTTCATCTGATGCTGCTCATCCATGGTTAAATGTCTGCAGATGCCTTCAGCATCAGGTAATCAAAGCCTCCTCTGCTGTCCCACAGGGAAGTCCACAGATGAGTTTAAGCCATTTACATGCCCTATACATGGTGCTGAGATGGAGGAACGACGTGCACTAGACCAGACTGAGGGTTCATTTATCTTCAGATGTCAAGATGGCCTGAGGTATGCACTCCACTGCAGTGGAAATTCAATAAGCAGCAAGAAGGATCATTCCATCATTTGCAGCTCCCCTTAATTAACGTTCTTTATCAATTAAAGTATTAATCAAACAATTACTGAGACAGACAGAGTAGGAAGAAGCACCTATTCTTTTCGCACCTCTCATTTTGCAATCAAATCTGGACTTGGAATTGTTTCAGTTTTAAGAATTTGTTCATGTTCTTCAGAATGAGGAACTGTAGCAGACGGGAGATGATTGTTTTCATGTAGCTTCACTTTAAGGTTGGGTACACACAGTTGCTGATGGTGCTTCTGGAGTATTAATTACCAGCTAAATTATGTTGATTTTGCATATTTTATTGACGTTTGTGCTGAGGTAGGGAATTTACACGATAAAATTAATGACACACTATAACAATATTAGTCATAATAAGGTATTTTTAAAGTAATTTGATGGATTTTTTACCTACTCCATGGCTAAATTCTAAGTATGTGAGATATGAATATATAACAAATTGTTATGAATATATAACAAACTATAAAGTACAAGAAATTATATGCGAATGACTAAAAATGTTAACGTTCCTTATCAACTAAATATTTCTTAAGTCTGAAGATCATTGGCTCTGCTGAGGGCCACAGCACTGCAGGAGCCCATACTAATGAACAGAAAAGAAAGCTGGCACTTACTAAAATCATCCTCATACTGCATGTCTGCTCTGCTTTTTGGCACTGAAATGACTGTGTATACGTCTGTGTGTGTGTGTGCTTGTGTGAAATGTGTGGGAGGCAGTAAAAAAGTGAGGACTCCCTTTAGAAGCAGAATTCCGGGCATCCCCTCACCCCCCCACCCTTCCTCATATCCTTTCTTCTCCTTTCTTTTCATTTTAACTCACTCTGCTTCCCTACTGCGGCAAACGCCCGTCCCATTTCCATTCATCATGCATTCATTCATTTCGTCTGCTCTCTTTCGTCTGTTCTCCAAAGCCGGAAAACTAGGCTTGCTATGGGTCCACAGGGAAAAGCGTCAAGATGAAGAGAACATAAATGCAACTCGCTTGATCAATGTCTCAGGTAGATGTCGGCTTAATAGGTGTTATATGAAAACAAGAGCCGACAGTGTGCTCGTTTATACACTAACCTGCCATGAGGTTGTTTTAATCAAGGCTGCATGTGCTTGTCTAGAGCCTCTCTAGGGTAAGAAGCTCATTTTAGAGATAAAACTAAACTCCCAGTCTCTCACTACAGCAGAAGACTTCCATGAATACTGTACTCTTTGGTGTCAGGTGAGGCATTGTGGAAGGTATTAGATATGCTAGATATTGTTAACTGTTATGTAACCTAGAATGAAATGTGGTTGCTTTCATGTTTTGGCCAGTACCGTTGCAAAGGTTTTGATCATTACGTCTAAAATCATACAATGTCATGACTTTTACGTACTTTGTTGAGATGACGTTCAATTTAAATGACCAAAAACATCAGCTATAGCTGCCCCAGATGTAATGTTTGTGAGTTTATCAATAACTACAAACTAAAAACAGTTGGTTTAACACCTACTGAAAGGCAACGGCCAATTCTGCTATTGCTTTTTTCTTTTTATTAAATTATTTATCGTTTATAACATTTTAACTAGTGATACTACCGTTATCATAAATTCTTTTGGCCATGATAGCTGTGTAGTGAAAATCTGATACTGTGACACAAACTGAAAGTGCCTCTGGCAACTGACAAGAAAATAGCCCAGCAAACATTAAGGTTATATGTTGGCAACTGTTATCTAGCAGAAACAACAAACAGCTGTGAGTTCTGCATATAGACATTGCAGCAGATATTTACAGCCTGAGCTGTGAACAGTTTGTTAGCGCCTCATGCTTCCTCTCAGCACACATAATGTTCACCTTCTACCTTCTAATGTTCATCTGTGGACCAAGAGTTTCCATCCAGTGATAGAAATAAAGACATCAAAAAACCTCAAGTCACCTGTCCACAGCAACTAAGATCTCATTTATATTTGTACTAATAATTCTTTATATCCTTCATTAATCACCTGCAAAGAGAAGCATCACTACTTCATTCAATACCATCTGTGTGGTTATTAGGGAAGGGCTATCTCATTGCTATTTTTTTACAAGATCAGGTTACAAAAATACAGTATTAACAGGTAAAAAATTACCAACTCTTATAATAAAGGACAAAACAGATGATGTTAGAGACTTGGAGGCTTGCCCTTTTGTACTGTAAACCTACCAACCACCCTAAACATCTTAGAAACCACTTAACAACACCCAAGTAACAACAAAGCAACATGCTAAAATATTTAAAACACATTAGCAACCTGAGCAACCACCCACACCCTAGAATTGTGGCAGCACCACCCGCAAACTCTAGTTATTTTTATAATTAATTCATAATTAAATGTTCCCTCAAAAATAAATTCAGTAATAAGTGTGATTGCATTGTGATAATTAGATCTCATACCACCTAGCAAAAAGAAATGAATGTGTAAAATGAAGTGTTCCCTCAAAGCTAGCTGACAGTAAGGTGAAGGAACTCACCAGCCGGTTGTGTGCAGAACTCAACAGAGACCTCCTTCTTCTCCCTCTGGTCAAGGGGCAGCTGCCAGGGCATCTGATGAGGTCTGGCCACCACCCGTATCTTATACACCGTCATGGGCTTTAGGTTATAGAACTGGTATTTGTACCCTCCGGGCTTCACCACATCATACTCCACGTCATTCAGGAAAATGGTGTGGCTGTAGTTACTGTTGCTTGGCATCCAGAAGAGCTCAGCCGACACTTGCGTGATGTTCTCCACATGAAGGTAATATGGTGCCACTACCACATCCTTTCCCACCAGCAGAGTGCAGCGCAGCGGATCGGAGAGCCCACGCTCTGTCATGCTTTGTATGGAGATCCGATGCGTGCAGGAGGCCAAGTTCAGTTTCTCTATCAAAGATTTTGTGCGGCCGCCAAACGGCACACTCATGCGCACTTCCTGATCCACCAGCACATTGTAGCCACTGATGGGAGCCCATCCGGGCAGCACCACTGGCGGGTCCCAGCTTATGATCACGCTTTTGGCCAGCTGCTTGATCAAGGTAATGCGGCGGGGGTAAGGCACGATGTCTTCTCCAATCTCGTCGATGTTCACGTCCAGCGTGCCTGTGCCATTGCTGCAGGATCCTAGGAAGTCCATGCCCAGTCCCATGCTCATGCCCAGGCTGCTCACCCCGCTGCTGCTGCTGGTGCCGGTTCCCGTACAAGAGCCTAGTGCATCCAGCTTCTCCGACAACAGTGTGCTCAGCGTGCTCACGGCGCTGCTCGGCATGGAGGTGGAGCTGTGGTTGAGGTAGGACGGTTCCTTGATGCGGTCCAAAAGAGGAACCGAAGGGAGCTCCTCATCCTGGGTAAAGTCCACAAAGTTGGAGGGAACGAGACCCTGCTGTCCATCCAACAACTCCCCTGGATAACAGTTAAGAAGAAAGCAAGAGGGAGAGAGAGATTTACAACAGAGGAGCAGACACATTTCAGGCACCTACTATGACGTGTGTCTGTTAGTGTTAATTTTATTTTTTGTATCAGCTAAGACATACCCTCATAGAAGCCATCTTCATCCATGGTCCCATAAACATACAGGTACTTCCCAGCCACCAGGGGGAGCTCTGCTTCAGGGTGCTCATTGGGGCCATCGTAAGGGTTATAACTACAAGAAGAAACAACTGAGTTGAGAAGCAATTGAAAAGATTACATTTATAGGCCTACTATCAATACAATGCGACAGTATATTTTAAACTTGTTTTTACAGTGTATCTAATTTGGTTGATGAGTCAATATTAATGTCTGTAGTATTTAACAGCTGTCCACAGAAAATGTCCGTAGATCTTAAGTTTAACCCTCAAAACAGCCGGCTAAACAGCAGACCTGGTATAATGACTAATGTTATGTTACTCTTAATTGTTACAGTTAATGGAATGTTATAACAAATCACTACAGCTAATGACACACTAAAACCTGCTATTACAGCTAATGTTCTATTGTAACTCATTGTAAAATGTTACAACAGCTGTAGCAGGTCCACTCACTTATAGCGAGCAACACACAATCGCACTTTGCCTGTGTATCTGGGCTTAGACCTGGAGGACGAGATGACTTCTTTGTCCATCTGACAGATACAGAGGGAGAGTGGAAAGCAGAGATCAGGGTGGTAAAGACAGAGGTAAAGTTAATGGAACCTGGTTAATGGTTTACTACTGCAGCCCACAGTATTGCTGTTAAAATAGTTAAACACACGAACAAATCAATGTTTTCTCACAAGTTAGAAATTTTTGATAAAGTCTGATATACAGTAATTGAGAGCAAATCTTACTGTTAAATCTAACGTAGGTAAGTAAACCAATAACGTCAGACAGACTGAGCAGACAGACCAGACTATTCGCACCCACACACACACACACACAAGTTGGCACATGTGGTTTATGAGAGGTTCATAGACGTAATGGTTTTTATACTGTACAAAGCAATCACTTTTTAATATAATTATTCTCATAATGGCTAAATCACTGTGGTACATGACATACCACTAGAATCTACTTGACTATTCTATTTTATTCTATTCTAGCAAGGCAACTGCTAGAATATTCTGATTCTATTTAGATTCTATTCAAACCTCGTTTTACACAACATTTCAAATGTTTTCAATTAACAGATATTTATTGCATTACTGATTTGAGGTCTTTTTCTCTTGTCTATTTCTCTTGTCTGGTTTACAAGATTAAACTCAAATGTTAAACTCAAGATTACAAAAAACTGATGCGAAAGGAACCATTTAAATGAATAATGAACTGATTGATTGACTATACTCACAGCAGCAGCGATGACGGGCCGCACCTCTGAGAGAAACGCCCGTCGTGGACTGGGGGGCGTGCTGCGAGACAGGAAGGGTTTGACAGACAGGAGCTCTGCCTTCTCCCCCTCACTCATCTGCAGAGGCCGAATGAGCTCCGAGATCTTACTCAACGAATCCTCATTATCTTCACACACACACACACACACACACACACACACACAGATACATACATACGAAAAGGTGACTGATTGTGAAATCCCCCACCCTTCTTCACCTTAGCATGTCAAGAGATAAAAGTGAAGCAGTTGAGTTGCATTTAAGTGCATCTATAAATTCACACAGGTGTCCTAGTACAGTCATCACAGGTGTTATTCATCACATTAAATATGCATGTGTTCAATTAAGTTTAACAGCAACAAAGTGTTGAAATACTTTTGTCTTCATTTTAAAGTGTACCTATTGTTATAAGATATATATTGTTATGATAATAAGGTATAATAAGTGTTCATTATTGTGTTATCTTTAAAATGAATGTCACTTGGTTTAACATTTATATGTTTTAATTGTAACTTCAGTATCTAATTACTTTAAGGGCCATTAAAAAGTGTGTAACAATTAAAAAAATGACAGAACATTCTCTTCTATAGTGAGTATTTGTACTGTACCTTTCCCTGTGGTGGCAGTGAGGCCATTGAGGAGCTGGGAGAGGGAGAGGGGTTTGGTGGGCGAGCCGGGTGAGTCACCCCCTGAGAGCTGACTGCTGCTCAGGATGTCTAACTTTCCAGCCTGCAACCTGAACTTCTCCAATTCTTTTGACAGCTGGTTAAACTGCTCACTCTGTGTCCGGCATTTTTCCTCCAGTTCTCTCACTTTAGCCTGGAAAGAAGGGGAGAGAGAAAAAAAGACAGAGGGGGGTAGGGGAAGGGAGAGGAGACAGAAGGAGTAAAAAGAAAGAAAGAAAGAAAGAAAGAAAGAAAGAAAGAAAGAAAGAAAGAGAAATTAAAACACAAACAGTATAATCTAACTAATGGGCTGATAAAAGCATACTAACATTCTATTATGGGCATTTACAAATTGGTAACAGCTTTTATTAACATAAACGTTACAATAACACACCTAACTGATAAAAGGTAATGAATAAAGCCTGCCAACTCTACCAACATTGAATGTGGCTGGTAAGCACAGGACAATGACGTCTACAGTACTACAGCATGACCTTCACCTGAAAAGAGGTTTTCCTACCAAAAACATTGTGCTGTTAGTGCGAAGGATGCTTCTCAGCTTCAGACACAACAAATCAAACAAAGAGAAAGTCAATCTATGTTTAGCTGTTATTGTACAATAAAACTCTTGTTTGGTCATAAAGTTAGCAATGGGAGGTTGTATTGCATGGAAAAGGTTACTACACATGCCAAAAGGACAGTAAAAGCTGTTTTTACCTGATGATTTGACAAAACTCACATGAATAGTGTTATATACTAATACAATTAACTGTGTATGCGGATCATGTGAGTTTTCATTTTAATGAGCCAATGTGGAAGTGTAACGACTTATGTGCACAATATACCTTGTACATAGTGCTGGGTAGTGCTGGATAGATATCTTGAGGGGTAGATTACTTGGGGATTGTTTATTTAGTTTCTATCATTATAATCACATGAAATACATAACTGTAGTCAGGAACATAATCCCTTAAATTATACATTTTTGATCATTTAATTTGACTACTTTTTGATTACATTTAGATTACATCCAGATTACTTTTTCATCATAAGGAGGCCTGATCTTTAACCTTAACTTTTTTTGACCAAATACAATATTTTATCTTTTAAGTGATTTATTTTGATTCATTTTAAAATAGAACTTTAAACTAAAAATACAATATAAGTATACTATATACGTATACTTTCAGTCTACCTTTTACATACTTCTCAGAAAGAGTTGTGAACTAGTACTCAAAATTTTCTACTCTTACACTTAAAGTATACCTAAAAGCATACTCTTATCAACTAATAAGTGGGCCAATTTCATCCCAAGTAGTATTGAAATAGTACACTTTCTAGTATACTAGTAATTATTACATACAGTACACTTAAAGATATACTTTGCTTAAGTATTCTTAATAAATCTAACTTGAAATATACATCTTTTTTGTAAGGAAGAGAGTTGATCTGTGAGAGTTTCTAGAATTACAAACAGGCGCTTTGGGTCTAGTCTAAGAAAGAAAATTAAAACTCACAATGTGTATTAAATTGATACGTTTATGAAAAACATTCATTAGGAAAATTAATGTAATATACAGTAATTATGCAAAGTAGTTCGTAACAATTAAGCATTAATTGTACTCTGATTATGAGTATTTTAAAATGTAATGTAATTTGATTAGTTTTTGACGTTATTCAGATTACATATAATCAGTTACTACCCAGCACTGCTTGTGTATTATGTTTATGCAGAGATTAAGTCCACATTATTTACTAAACAGGATTGTTTGGGCAAGAGAATTAAGAAAGGTGAGAAGAGGGGGCGTGTCATGTTCTGCAATCCATCAGTCATTTGAAGGGTCTCAATTGATGGTTTTTGCAAACATATCCGTGAAACGGTACAGCCTTCACACAAACAGCACTCATGCATCAGAACAGAGGAGCAGTAAGGGTCAGGCAGTGAATGAGAAACTAACATCTGAGTAAAATTGCAATGGAACAAAAAAGATTGTTTTATTTGTAGTATTTTATAGTATTTCACAACTTCAGCTACAGAGGTCATTCTAATCTTCATTTATCTCTGTGTTAAGCTTTTGTTTTATCAGATAAACCACCTCCTAACAGGCATGAGGGATAAGAGGGTTGTTTAAACTAAAATTAAAGGTAAAACTATGGTGAACTAAGATTTTTTTATTGTTGCTCTGTTTAATCCTGGTAGAGTTTATTCATTGCCCTCCTATCCCCCCAGAAAAAAAACTTTTCTAAAATATATTCAAAAAACATAGATACATTTATTTTTCTTATCTATTGGCCAATTTTTTTTATTGTAAACCAAATTAGTTTTCTATTTGCAAGTTTTCTATTTCAATTTGCTTAAAATATATAGATATTTCCATAATATAAATATTTTAATATATAATATTGGTTATAAAATATGGCTCTAAAAACAAGCACGCGTGGTTAATTTTCACATGTATGTTTAACATTTATAAACATACAAACAACGTTAGTCGGGTATGTATAAAATGACTATGAAGACTGATGGTTTGTGCTAAGGAGGTTCAATAATTTGATCTATGGTGATATAGATCAAAGGTATTGACTGCATGTATACAGCTCAATCATGAATGTGTTAAAAACAGGACAGCTAAGGAGGTGACAGAAACTACTCTTAATCAGCCACACGTGGAGGAGAGGAAAAACACTGAGAAGAAGATACCTGCATGCTGTCCAAGTGATTCTGTATATGCGAAAAACAAACAAAAGAAACAAAAACAAAACAGACCAGTAACATAGTGACAACAGATGTAAGAAACCAACCAGATCACAGTTGCACACATAAGCATTTTAAGCACAGCTCCTGAAGTCACCCGACATGATAACAGTATCTTTATACTTTAAAAACATGGCAGCAATAAAAGAAAGGAACAAATTAAAATACAGTAATTACATTTTGAAGTGTGTGTCAGAGAGATGTACTGTATATTACTTAAAATGTGGGCAAGGAAATTTGCAGTAAAATAAATATATATTTTTATTTTTAATTTAAAAAGGTCTCCAGTTATACAAATTGAATAACTCAAGATGTGACCTAAAGGTAACATTAAGATGTGACTCATATGATGTATGAGCTAATGTGTGATGATGCATGTGAAATGTTCTGTACTTTAACTGCTTGCCGAGCTACAGTACGATTAAAAGTGCATGCATATATGCACACCTCCATTCGCATACAATCATTAACATGCATAGGTTACTCACCTCTAACAGATGGACAGCACCTTCGTGTTCCTTCTTAGCCTCAACTTGAGCCTAAACGTAACACCAAGAAATGCAATAAATGTAATACACAATATATTATATAAATGTACATCATTGGCATATTTTGAACATAGTCATGGTCGAAAACATTCTTACATATTCCTACACTTCTTTACTGGCAGGTGTAGCTAAAGAGCATGGTGCTCGCAATGCCGAGGTTGTCAAGCATTCCTGAGTGTTTTTTAAGTGTTTAGGGTCATTTTCACAGCTATGTGATGCTAGCTTCAATAATGCGCTACAAAAAGGCTTAGACATATCCCGAATTCGTCTCGAAAATCAAGTGGTGCTCATGTTCATCAAATTCACACGACTGGATTTATAAGAAAATGCCAGTTCCAAAACAAATCAATACAAATTCAAACAAAACAGTCTTATTAAGCAGTTTCATACAATGTATAGTACTGTGTTATATGCTTGTTGTGCAAGTTCCATCCATCTATTCCAAAAGGTTGAATAATTTGGTTGAATAAACTTAGGACGTGGTGATCCAGTGCGGTGCTCTATAGGGTTATTCACTGTAACTAACAGCAGCTGTAGACCAACATTCAGTTCCACATGAATAGAGGAACATCTGTTTGAGATTTCAGCCTCTGCAGCTTCCACACACAATGAATCGGTTTCCAAACATGCATGGAGATGCACTTTTAGAACAATACACCTGCATTACATCTTGATATTTCCTGTCAAGTCTGTGTGTAATTTTCTCTGTGTTTCTCTGCTGTAATCGCAGCGGTCCATTCAACAAATACAGACAGTAAGTCAAACATTTCAGCAGGCGACAACGTTCCCCGCAGTCTGGTAAAAATGTCAGATTTCATCACCTGCTCCAGCGTTTTATTAGAGAGCTGTTTCCTCTGAGCTGGAAGATTGGCTCATCCTCTTCATTCAAATCGAGAAATGAGAGAAATATTTCATTTAATTACTTAAAACTGTTAAAACGCTCCTTTCATTAAGCATCTCTCTTCATTAGGATCCTTTTTGACAGCAAAATGTTATTTTTGAGTGTTTTTTTTAACAATAGCCACTTTTATGTCATAAAGGCTGGTTTTAAATAAAGCTATGGCCCTAGAGTTATAAAAAGGCACAAAACTGTCTTAGAAAATTGTTACCATGCGCACATTGTTTATTTTGGTTTCTTTTCAAACACCTGTGGAGATTTTATTGTTTAATCCTTGGGAAACCATGAGAATATTTTTTAAGTCTTTTTTTCTCAAAGTGTTGAAAATGTCATCATCACAGAATGAAGGTTTGACGTTTGTTCATAATTGTTCTGGGGAATTAAAACAAAACAATAAGGACTGACATCTTTATTATTTTGGGTTGAATGGACCACTTGACATATGGCACATGACTAAACAACTGCATAATCTCTGTTTCCCTCATGGTAATAAAACTTGGAAAACATAATTTCCAAACGCATCCATTTGGAAGATCGTTGTAAAAGATTTTTTTTTTTTGCTTTGTTGCTGCTCCAGGATGGCCTAACATTCCAAACCTGCTTGGACTGCACAGCCCTTTTAAACTTTGGCCTTTGAATGAGCTGGTCCCAAGGATTGGTGTGGACAGGAACCTTGATCTCTCACCTTCTGCAGAAGGTCAATCTCCTGCTGCTTGGCACTGAGGACGGCCAGGGCTTGTTCATGCTCTAATTCTAGCTGCTGCCTCCTCTCTGCAGCCTCTCGCATATGCTGAAAGAAAGAAAAAGCTTGAGGTGAGGTGAAACTCAGCACAGGATGAACAGAGAGAATGAGAGATGATCAATCATTATTAAAGGCTTTTAAGGGCCACACTGCAATGCATTTAGCTGCTTTTACCAGCAAAATAAGAGTACCTGCACTGATCTATAACTAGATCCTCTGCGTCTACCGGCTTTTAGGAGATCATAACTTATCTGAACCATTTTCTTGCAGTAAAATCCAGTCTAAACCCCAGGATTTTTGTCTTAGCCTTAAGACAGAAATCCTCAGCTTAAGATGGTTTGCAGGTTTAAGGTGTTCTTCCAGACTGACCAAGCTGGTCTTCAGATCGTCAACCAACCTGATCTAGCTGGTCTACAAGATGGTGTTCAGCAAATTCCAAAATTATCTTAGGTTAAGTTTAAGCTGTTGTTTACAGCAGGTATCTGAGCACATAGTATTATCTAAAAAAGTCTGTGTGTCTGACTTATACACTTATTTGTTGCAAGAACTGAACAAGAAATGTTTTTCAATTAAAAATGTTTTTTTGAATTCAGGTAAAAGAACAAAACGTGATCATCAAATAGGGTTGTGTTTATTTGCTTCACACCTTCAGGTAAAGCATAAACAGTGATGCATCAAGTCAATCAGCCAGGCTAAGCACAGCCAGCTTTGCATAATCAATAAAGGGCATGAGGTTACGGCTCTGTATAGGAAAGGGTGCTCAAACAACAGCATGTTCAGTCAGTGCCAATTACCACCCAGCAACCTGACCTGTTAAGGTAAACAAGTGACATAACCTGGTAAAATTACTTTAATTTGTGACAGGAGAGGTTAGAGGGCATAAAAGGGCAATGGAGGGATGTTCCATGCTGCAATGAAGGAAAAATGCAAGGCAGAGGAAGGTTAGAATAATTTAACCTTCAGAAGAAAAATAAACTGTACTGTGTGTGAAATATGTTGCATCTCATTGTCAAATGATGAAATATAGTGTAAATAGAATAGAATCCTAAACATTTATTTTTACTTATTTCACAGCACTATGGAGCACTCAATTCTGATTGGAGCATTTTGAGGTGACCACCAACTACTGAACACTGTCACTGGAAAACTTAAATGAGTATTTTATTCTCATTTACTCATTTATTTGGTAGCCATGCAATAAGTGAGAGGAATTACAAATGTTTTTACATTGCACCTGAGACAATTGAATAAAACTAAACAAATATAAACCATGGCAATACAATTTGGACAAATATGACTACAGAATTAAAATTAACCAAATCTAAACTAATTAAATATTATTAATTACTCTGTCAAAATCAAAACTTTTTGATAGACTCATCATCTCCACATATTTCACACGTCGTACATTCTGCAAAATCCCAGAATAACTAAAATGAAAGAAAAATTGGCATATTTAACCATATTTACAGGGGTTCAGTGTCTCAATGGATAGTTGGACACAATCCAAAAAAGAGAGCTATGTTAGTTCAATATATGTGTGTGGGGGGGAGGGGTTTAATTGTGCATAACTCTTGTGTCATGCACAAACGCATTCCGCAGTGTCTTAGCCAGGCAATCATTCAGATCTCAAGACAGCATCCAGATCAACTGTTAGTACTCAAAAATCCACATTCAGTTAGTGCTGGCTTCTGTAAAGTCTTTAGAGATACCTGATGAATGAACTATGGAGGGAGTCAGGGAGAGGGGAAGGGGGCAGGAGAGGGGGAGGTGTTAGGGGAAGGATTAGGGACTCCAGACTCCTAGTCGATCACAGATCCACAGTTTGAGGGCACACGACAGCTCTAAAAGGTAAAAAAAATCCTGTGATACCATAAAGAGGACAAGGGGAGTAAAACAGAGGTGAAAGAAAAAAGCAGATGAGAGGGGAGGTCATGATCTAAATCGCACAAAACATGGCCAGGTGAGTTCACTGAAACACCTGTTCTGGGTAAGTCTGGGTACTGCCACAAATGACACTAGTATATGTCTGTATTGTATTAAAGCACCACACTGGACCAAATCTTTATATAAGAAGCCTAATACAAGCATTT
>JAZGTJ010011841.1:0-16492 GCA_036877575.1 Botia almorhae
TTGTCAACTCTTAGGAGTTAGCGTACAGATGCGTACACATGTCCTTGAAGCACATACAATACAATTTAAATTTTATGGATATTTTTGCGGATAAAACTCAGATTTTGACTTTCTGTTTTCCCTCAAAGGTCCAGTTGTGACAAACGCTTTGAACAAAATGTCTTCATTAGACACTTTCAAAAGAAAATAGGGAACAGAAAAGGGGCCATTATAATCTTTGTAATACAGAATCTGTCACTGACAATGTGGAATCCATGGGCCTGTAAATCTCTGTTTTATTCACCAAAGACTGGGTGAGAACTGCATGTGCATGTACTGATGGATAACTCATCAATCACGGTACTTCACAGTAGCAACAATAGCAAACAAGCTGTTACATTTGCATGCGTGTGTCGAACACAAACGGTCACTGTATAAAAAGACTGTGTGGAGCACACAATGCTGCTGGAGAGGAGATGCAGTTACTCATCTCCTGAAAATCTGCTTCCAGTCTTTGCTTTATTTGAAGAGCTTTCGGTGCGTGTAATATCTGCCTCCGAATAATTACAGAGTCAGTTTCTCAATTATAATCCATAATCAGCTGATGAGATTACAGTTCTCTGGTTTCTACCTGAACTGTGTGTCTTTGTGGGCTTTTAACACAGGTGGTTCAGTCACACAAAAGCCGGTCTTGAGTTCCCAAGACAGTCTCTCAAGATGGGACCACAGTTGTAAAGAGGCCATTAAACGAGTCATTCCAGAAAACAAGACCCACAAATATCAATTTCTTCACTAAATGTAGTCTTTACACTGCAGCTGTTAGTATGCTGGTGAAAGTCTATTACTGAACTGCTGTGAAACAGCAGCTGTCATAAAGAAAACATGTTCTGATGTGTTTCTGAGATGAGACTCAAACTTTAGGGCCATATTCCCCATCATCAAAAACCATGACAAAGTGGCTTTTAAATGCCCTTGCTAAATTAAAAAGCACAGAATTTAAAGCAGGGACGTTACCACGGGTTACGAAAGATCACAACGGTGGCATATCAAAGACATCGGCCCTTTAATCACCTTTCCTTGTTGCCATGGCATTAGATTCACGAATGCAAGACAAATTGGTCTTCGCTTCTTAACACACACATATCAGCCTTCAGTCTGAGTGACAGAGAACTGATTTCCTGTGAGTCTGCGCTGTTTCTTTTCACAGTAATCAATCAATGCATCAAACCGATCATTTCTGTCAGGGCCGAGTTTTGTTTTGGCATCAATCATAATTCTGAGGAAAAAAACGCCAGACGCATCGAGTCAAAGGCCAGTAATGTGGGTAAGAAGCGCTTGTGATGTGCAGAGATGTGTATGATTTTAGCAGAAGGAGAGAGATTCATACACACACAAAGCGTGTGATTATGTTGGTGTACAATTATCCAGGAAATTACCGGCTTCAGGTGGAGGTCCATTTACTGCCATTATTAGAGGCGAATCGGGCCTGTTTGTGAGGGTTTTTAATGGAATCATTGAATTGAAAAAGAAAACATTTAATTTTAGTTTTATCCACAGTAGTGATGTTTTGTGCATAAATATATAATATATAATGCAGACCATTTACCTGCAGCCCAGGAACCAGTCTTTAAAGAAACCGTTTGTTAAGACATTAGGCTTATTTGTTAATTTATTTTATTTGTGTCTTTAAAGTTAGCACGCCTCAGGTTCTTTGAGGCAACTAAGGTCTTAATTTGCTATAGCAAACCTCACTTTATACTGTTGTTCTAGGCCAGCAGGCAACCCCTTTACAACATGGGTGACTTTAGCAACCTCATAGCAACGACCTGGCAACCACCCACAATATTGTGATTAGCTTCTGTGGTCAGAGCAACTGGTGTAGATGCTTCTAATTAGTCAGAGAGCAAACAAATCTTCTCACTAGAGCGCTTTGAAAGCATCTTTTGAATGTTAACGAAGTCTTGCTAATTGCCGTGTTAGATTAGCATAAACCAGAGACCTTGAGCAGTGGGCTGATCACAGGTCAGTTATGTGTGGAATACTGGACTGCACACGAGTCGTGACATACTCAGAACTGTGTATTTCAAAGATCACACCGGTTGTCTTGTTAAATAAACAGCCCTTCAGCAAAATTGCTTGACTTACATAAGAAGTGATTCATGTTTCAACATCTCAGCCCACAGATTTCATGTGTGTTATTAACATCACAAAGACAATAATATCATTACAAATTCACCAATTTATGTTTATAATCCTAACAGTAACCGCATACAGAAAAATGACAAATAAAGACTGACACTGTGACCATTTGATCCGAATACAGAGATTACAAGTTAAAAAACATCTAATATTTCTATGGTGCACATACGGCTCTGTAGAAAGTACA
Organism: Botia almorhae; assembly: GCA_036877575.1. NCBI lineage: Eukaryota > Metazoa > Chordata > Actinopteri > Cypriniformes > Botiidae > Botia > Botia almorhae. The sequence goes on from JAZGTJ010011841.1 coordinate 2,366, forward strand.
GTGACGATGAATATGTACGTGTCATCTCCGCATGAAAACAGAGCCGTAACAAAGAGGAAAGCGATGTCATTTCCATATGAATGAGTCTCAGGCTGTAATTTCACAATTCAGATCTTTCCACATTTGAAAGTATATTGATAAGGGCCGGCCCACTCCGTTCTGTCCTCTCCTTTAATAACCACAAGCACGCTGTAAATGAGGTCTGTAAAACCATGGTGATATACACATGCGAGATATGCACGCTCGACGGCCTCATTAGAATTGCATAATGGAAATAATTGTTTATCTAAACTGTGTAAACATGAACGACAGAGCCTGATAACGACACATCGTTTCAACTGCTTTCCCTGTTGATAAATCACCCAGAGAGAGTCAATTAATTGAGTGCTGAAACTGAACGTCTTCTTTCTTTTGGACCAAAAGTGTGACGAACGGCTGTGTGCGGTCCTCGCCGCACGAGCGCCCGGTTGCCAGGCGATAGATGAGGGAGAGGAGATACGCCGAGCCGGTTCTACAGAGGGATGTTTATTAAATTTGAAAGATGATAATGGTGAGAGGAGGGAGGGATGAACGGAGAGGGGGAGGCAGAAAATGGAAAGTACAGCTGTCACTCATTTGCCGGGGAATGAGTTTGGATGGAAAAGTACAGCTGGTGTCAGAGAGATATTGGTATGTTCAATAGAGCACAACAGAGGGGTATAGAAGCGACAAAATACCGTTCATTTTCTCCACAGAGAGATTTTAACAATAATGTATAAATCTCATAAAACAGACCTGCAGTACTATGAGCTCTGAGTTTAGTAATGAAATCATCTTCTGTAGATGCTGTTATTTCAACTTCACTCTTTAAAACAATATGTGTTTGATTGTTATTAGTGACATTGCTCAATCAGAAAGATTTGGTCTGCTGATACATGTAAAACTAGCAGCTTTTATAGTTTGTCTGACTATGAATCTGTTCTAAACCGGTAAACTGTTCTAATACTGACGCTTCAGCACAGAGAACAGCTGTACATGATATAGAAGTGTGTCAGCAGGTGAACGTTTCTGATGTTTGTTGTGACTGAGTGTTAGCAACCTGTGGATTTTCATCAGCCTATCTTAACAAAAGACGTTAAGGTCTTGCGCCGCGTGCTGCCACTTGGCTGCAGGTGCGTCGAGTGGATGTGGTGCGACACTGAAAATTAAAAAGCGAGCAATCACGTCTGAAGGACCTCTGAAGAGCGATGAAGGCTTCAGTAGACCTATACAGACTGTACGTACAGAAGTGACATCAAACAGTTTCCTTCTGCATGTGAAATTAGCAATGCTAATGCTAAAGGTAGATGCTGAAATGCTGAAACTGAGTAAAACCATCATAACATAAAACTGATGAAAAACAGAGGATCAGCTCCCTCTCTTTATTTATGTACCGCAGCGGGCAATCAAGAAGCCATCAAAGCAAGAACTCATGGCTCTCATCTTCATTCATGTCAGATCTTTCTTTAGCTCAACCAAATTACCCCAGATGAATCTGCAGTGGAGTTAATGGATTCAGACAATGTATGCATGTGTACATACATATTTATATACTGTATCTTGTATACTGCTGTATATATGGATACTGTAAGATCATCTTGCTCAACTAGGTACATCTTTAGATGATGTAAGTCGAAAAAAATGAACAAGATCTTATTCATAAACATTCTGAAAAATGTTCGTGCTTCCCTTAAACCTTCATATTATAATGATAAAATACATTGAGACAGTTGAATTCCTTAACAGTAAATTATCTAATTTAGCCCGTGACCATGAGGACAGACTCAGCTTCACAGTTCTTCTGCATGAGTCAGGAAAAGCTTAATGCATCTCCCAAAATGACTCGCTGCAGTCTGGAGTGAACTTCAGAAGGACTTCAGCCCTTTTCATACAGCTGAAACGTTTAATTTAACAACATCTACATGATTCATTATGTTAATTGAAAGTTACATTTATCGATCATTATATAATGTTGACTTTTTAAAACTTTAAATGATGTTTTTCCAGTACCTCTGCATGCAGGTTGCTCCATAAATCCATTCGAATTCCTGCAGTGACTGTGAGCGAAACCAAACGCTTCACCATTTAACTGAGAATTAAGATTACACTCTACAAACACTGCCGCACATTCGTTTAAGACAAATGTGTTGATTTGTTTAAAATCTGTGTAGAAATTCTTGTCCCTGAGTAAGACGTGTATTTGCTCAAATTTCTTGTGATCAGTGAAATGTTTACACTGGTAAGAATCTTCTCACAGAATCTTCATGTGGCACATCTTGTAAAGAGCTCTCGGCCTTGAGCACTTTCGGTTTGAAAAAGATGAAGTATCTCATTGTTCAAAGAAGTGTGCAATTAAAAAGCAAATTCGTTTTCTCCTGGGTAAATTTCTTCATTTCGAATCCCTCTGCGATTCTGTTTTTGTGCAGTTGTAATAATGATGCAGTTTTCAGTAACCGGAACCGTATCAAAACCATATCAAAGCATCGCAACAGATTTCCCCAGATATGTTGCTTTGTATGTTATTTTCCTCTGGGGGAAAAGATTCTGTAGGCCATGAAACATGATCAAAGAACAGCATCGGTCAGATCGCACCGTTCATATTTCAAAAACTGTCTTTTATCACCTTCAAAGTCACATTTAATTAGCATATGCTTATCTGGAATCATGTGACGCTCATCAGTCTGAAGCTGGAGGAAACTATAGATGTCGTATATTGTTTTCTTGTTCATATCTTGACACTGATTGGCTAATTAGCTTGAATTATCTGTATGGATTGTGAGCGAAACGATAAAACGTGTCATTCTATAGGCAAATGTGCAAACAAGTCAATGTGTCTCCTCAGATGATTTTGTTTCCGCTGTTTCAGTGAAATGATGTAGATGTAGATGAGAACAGGCATGGGCAGCAGACGAGTAACAATATTTATGTCCGTGTAATCAGTTTGTTTTCGGAAACTTCAAAAACAGATTTCTCCAGAGAGTCTGATGGGATGGCTTTTAATAAGGCAGCTGTTAGGCTGTGACAGGAAGAGATCCAGCACTGAAACCCTATGCAGTCATCACTGCGATGAGATCAATTCTGCCCTGTTATTTGAACAGAACACAGCTCCCGAGGGTAGATGTGACTAATGCCCTCATGAGGGGGTAAGATCTGTCGCCCTCTTCATCTTGGAAACCATCACATACACCTGCCTGCGACTGAAACATCGATGCCAAAAAATTCTGTTGTTTGCCAATGTAGAAAACCGTATGAATTTGTTGACTTAAAATTAACTGTGAAATATTAAATGAGGCATTTTTACCCAAATGGTAACTGTGGGCGGAGCTGTTGCTAATGGAATCCAGGATCCCCATTTCCAGAATGACTGATGTGACGTCCAGTATCATTTGTTTTAATATTTTGTTGACATCACAAATGAAATAGAAATGAACACAGACAGATTGATTCACAAAGTGTGTTTTGTATGATACAAGTAGTGTATTCATGTTTCAGTCAATGGCTCTCCAAATAATCCAGTAACCCAAAAATTCTGCTTCACTGTCGCGCTTTTAGCTGCTTCACACCAGTTTTGACATCGTTCATTCCAATGCTACTGGTTTATATGTGTCATGTGACTGACCGTGACACAAGCGCGATTGGTAATACGTTGGTAATACGTTTAAATGCAACATATTGTTCGAAAAAACAACAAATGACACTTTGCTAAGTCTTATATTTGATTTGCTTCAGGACATAAAAATCATGTATGACAGATGAAAGAGAAAATAAGATATGCTAATACTGCAGAACTAAAGGTACTAAATCAAAGAACACACATGTATTAAATAAATATGAAGAGATTTAAGAATAGAGATTAAAGAGCTATGGTGAGACAGACGCTTAGAAATGTTCAGTTTTATCAGATTGTAATAATTGCGGATCATAAGGTGAATCTGCTCGGTTTCTCAGAGGATACAGTAGTGTCCCGGCCCTGGCTGTGGGGTCAAGTGTGTCACACTGTGGGGTAAGATGTGCCCGCGGTTCAGCCAATGCTTATCCAAACACAGAATATTGTATCACATCACTCTCACTGAGAAACTCAAGAGTGAGGTAGTACAGGCAGATTTTGAGGAACGACATAAAAATAAAAAAGAAGCATTTAATGTTTTCCGGCAGCCTTGATGTGGAATGTGGAACACATTATTAATGTCTCAGTTTGTTTAGTGGAAAATAGTGTTTGTTGTACTATCAATACTTTAACAATTATGTGTGGTTCTAAGACATGACAAATCAAAATGTTTAAAATTGTTTCACTACGTAAAAATATTTTGTAAAATACAAAAAAAAAACTTTCTGGTTTGTGGGTATCTTTAGGAAAATGTACTGTATAACAAGCCTTTGAAAGCAAAGATGAATTATTTATGTTTTGAGGGTCAGATTCCAAAGTTCTCCATGAATAATCTTGAGTGTTATGATACATTAATAAGCTCAAAGGGAATTCTCTGTTCTTTTTTCCCCCATTACATGAGCTAATAAAAATCTTTTTATACACTGTAACATCAAACAAATATGATATGTATTATTTAGACACTCTTTCTAGTTTAGTTTCACTCTAAAAACTGCGTCTGGAGCAGAAATGGACCAAAAGTGTTTACAGGAATTAGCTGCTGCAAATGTGGAACCAAAACAAGAACTTGATGTTCTCCAGAAATGTTCACCAGCCATGGAAACATCACATTGTGTCTGACAGGATGTGGTGGGTTTGTTATTCTATGATCTCATGTCTTCAAAAATAAAGCCGTCCCACAAGGTTCCTTTATTTTTGGCCCAAGTGAGTAGAACCAGCAGACAGACAGCGGCTCTTGTTGAGATCTCCCTGCGGTTTCACGCATGAGCAGCACTTGTAGGTCAGCTTGTTTCACCATCACCACCAGCGATACAAGCTTCTGTCTGTGTTAGCCCATAAAGACCAGATACCAATAATCCTCAAGAGCTCATAAATCATGCATGGATCATATCTTGCATAGGTCACATCTTCTCGTGCATGTTCTGTAGACAAAGCACAGTCAATTTTTCTTCTAGGACATCACAGGAGCTCTAGAAGCAGTGACTAAATTGAAACGTTCTACACAGACACACACACGCACAATTGAGTTAATAGAAGAATCTGCCATATTGCCATATATGAACACATAATGTAGTTATATATATAGATTGTAGAGCTCTCTCTCTCTCTCTGTATATATATATAGACTTTTGTGAGTCTGTGAATGTTTTCATATATGAACATATATTATGTGTGTTTCCATATATCATATTTCTGTCTGTGCGCTACTGAAGCGCAGAACTCTTCTGATGTGTTTTCTGAAGTATGCAGCGCTGCACACAGGTGCGCGTGCTGAGGAGACTCACCTCTGAAGCGCACAACCCCAGTGTGAGTTTATTTAGAAACCGTTTGGATGACAAAGGTCCTGCGTGACATCAGAAGCTGAACCCGGCGACATCAGTTCAGCCGTGTTTTTACGCTGACATGAGACACCAGCTATTTTGGCATCAGACGCATTTCATCTTCACACGCTCACGACGAGTGAAGACACAGAGAAACCTCAGTGAGTTGTCTGAAACATGCCAGAGACCAGAGAGGTCTCGAGTCAAACTTCAGAGAGCATCTCGGGTGTACGGCGTGTAAATAAAGAACAAAACTCACTGTTGATGTTCACCTCCCGTGGCCTCGGGGACGAATGATAATTCGAGGGAGTAAAACAGCTCGATTTTCCAAACGAGTGTGTAAACAAATGATGGATGGCGATAATCTGAGCAGTCGGTGGAGCTGAACGCCCACACAGCCATGTTTGAACACTAAGAGAATTTCTGCAGGCACAGAAAATGGAGGCCAGAAATACCAGATAGATTCAGTAGAAATCAAGGTGAGGAAAGTGTCGTGCTCTCTAATCACAGATCATTCTCAACCTGTGTATGTTGACATTGAGGTATACAGTACCCGTGTGACAACAGACAAGCAACCAATGACAAATATAAGGTTTCTTCTCACTTATGTACATGTTGTTATTTGTCTGTCGAATTGTTAAAAGTAATATCACACTCAGAGACGTGTGGCCGTGAAGACTTCTGAACTGTGTCACTGTTGAGGCCGGTTCTGTACCTCAGCTCTGACAGCAGATCCACACAGATCTGGATCAGACCTGTCCGGTTATAATCACAGAGGAAAGCAAATGGATATTGCCCAGAAAAAAAATCCATTTGCCTGTTTAGTCACTGGTGGTATTAATCACATAAAATGCTATTATGAGAATAGAGCTTTTTAGGTGCATAAAATCTCTCTGTCTCTTTCTCTCTCTGTCGCTCTCTCTCTACAAGAGAAAACTGTTTCAGTATCACGTTTGTCTCATAAGTTTCTCTGCTGTCCATGAGAAACTTTTGAGATATTAAAGAGATCTAATTTATGATTTTCACTGTCCCCTGAGCTCCATCTCCCTCCCCTTTAAAATACAGTGTTTCCAGAACGACATACAGAACGTGTATGTGATGTACAGCAGACAGTTTTTTATGGTTTTAACTTTTAAAACTATAAACACATTTGTTGCACTCACTTGCTACTCTCTCGTCAATCATAAACAGCCTTCAGCAGAACTGTATTGCTTATACAGTGATTTATTAAAATTATTTATTTTGTGCATTAATATTCATAAAAGTAACTATTAATACTTTTTAACTTTTATCTTTGCTCCATCATAACTCATCACAGAAGAAAGTGTTTGTCGTTTTTGTCATTTTCCATTACAAAAGACAAAGGACTGTATCAGTTATTTTTGAAAAAGCATGAAGCGTCTGACATTATAATCTGTCTAAACAATTGTTGTTGTTCAGTGGCTGTGGGGGCGGGGTCAGAACTGTGTTATTCAAATCACATGCAAATCATTCTTTGACTGCCACAGTCGAGATGTGACCAGACGATGAGGGCCGTTCTCGCTGAGGTTTGTCAACAGATGGTGGGAAGTCAGTCTGTGTTGTGTGGGAGAAAAAAAATAGGAGGGCGAAAGAGAGACGCATAATTATATTCTTGTTCTGTCAGTCTCTGCTGCCTCTGCCTCAGAGGCATCTCAAATCAATACAGACCTCTCAGCCTCACTCTTGAACTCAGTGCTGTTTATTATAAACACAAGCCAGACAAACAAGAGCTGCTGTGCATGGATCCGCGCTCTCTGCATCAGTTCATATTCTTCATATCTGCTAATGCGTCAAAATGTCTGACAGCAGGAGCATTTCTGTGCCACTAGTGGCAAACAATGGTACTGCAACATTTTGCAGTATTTTTAAACAGGTCTTTTGACTCCTGTGTCTGTCAAACAGCCTGTGCTGCCCAAACTCATGTCATTTCTGTGGCAATGTTGTTGTGTTGGGCTGGTCAATATGCTGAAACTAAGATGATTTTTGAACTAAGACAACTTTTGATGGCCCATTCTTTATAATCTGACTGTAGTTCGCAATGCTTCATGAAACGATTGTTCCTCACTCGCAAAAGATGTTAAGATGACAGTCTTAAACCTTTCTGTCAGATTTTTGAAAACTATTTTTGGTTTAAATCCAGGTTTGTAATGCTGTGATTCATCTAGAAGCTCATTGGTTTGGTTCATTAGTTTGGTCTTTAATAAACTCTTGATGGGAAAACAAAGAGGAGTAAAGCACGAGAACAAAGACGACTGTGACCTATTGAAAACCCAAGTTTAATTAGCTGAGATTTAAACACGGGACTTATAGATTACATTGTATTACACATGCGTCGTAACCACCCACATGTTTAATAGAGATGTATTGTGCTGCCTGCACAAGCTATTTCAGACACAGTCTATTAAATATACATTAAAAATCAATAAATATATACTAGTGCTTCTTAACTAGTTTTTCTTCAGGACCAGATTATACATTAACAGTCAATGAGGAACAGAACTCAACCTGACCTGTTTATACTACAGAGGTATAAAACCTTCTGAAAGTCAAACACTGAAGATTCATTTTACGAGATGAACTTCACAGGCCCTACGACATTAAACGCTCTAGATTACTAGATAAACAATGCAGGCAATAGTTTTCCCAGTCTTTCCTGGTTGACATGGAAGTTGACATGTTGGGATACTAAAGTAAACAAGGCTGAAAGCTGCATGTACACAGAGTGTTTACAAGTCAAACTACGAATGTTTTACCTAAAGATGTCTCTATACATTTAACTGGGCTAGGAGAAAATATCCGAACATCAAAAAACATTACACACTTCCTGTTTACAACAGGAAGTCAAAGGCTCAAGGCCATTCTTCCATTAGCAGTCAGATGTCCCCTGTTGTCCTGTCTTCTCATCTTTCTCTCAGCCTGACACGCCTGTGGGACACAGTGGAGGGTACACTGTAACACACACACACACACTCAATTCAACACATACATATATACACACACTCATGCACCACTGGTCACGCGTCTAGGAGCGATGACAAGGAGAAGGCGAGGTGTAAACTTTTTTCAGCTCCAAACACACACAGACTCCCAGCATCATTTATTCCCTCTTCTGGCATCTTCATGGCTTTATGGATTTATCGAGGCCTTAGTTGAAGACTTTCAATAAAGCACGTGTGAGTGTGTGAGATGACAGTGTATTCACAGGAAAGGTGAACAGGTCTGAAGTTCAGGACGCACTTGATGGCTATTTTTATTACGTGTACTGATGTAAATTGAGGTGCTTCATATATCAGATCCAGTGGAAAAGGTAGCAGAACAAAATCTGATGGGATGCATTCAGATGCGGATGTTTCTGGATCTTATTCCTCACCAAATACTGTCACTGGAATATAAACCTTCCCGTAATACAAACCAGCCGGTGTTTATAACTGGAAGCAAGACGCACAAATAAACAACAAAGAATTGACATAGAATTTAAATAAATATAAAAAGTGAATAAAAGCATAAACAAACCTAACAGACGGCAGGAGTAACAAGAGATCTCCCACCCACCCCAGACCCCACTGAAGTGTAAATCCAGAGGTGAATATGAATGAGACAAATACAGATTAGAGAGGAAAATCAATTTCAATCCTGAACCTGTAACACAGACAGAGTGTGTGTGATGCAGACAGAGTGTGTGTGATGCAGAGAGAGTGTGTGTGATGCAGAGAGAGTGTGTGTGATGCAGAGAGTGTGTGTGATGCAGAGAGTGTGTGTGATGCAGAGAGTGTGTGTGATGCAGAGTGTGTGTGTGATGCAGACAGAGTGTGTGTGTGTGATGCAGAGTGTGTGTGTGATGCAGACAGAGTGTGTGTTTAAACTGGTTCCAGTTTGTTTCATGTCATTGGGGTTGGCAATGTTTAAAACTTGTATTTTGAAAATGTACATGTTTGTACTTCCAAGGTCAAAGTTCAGAGGAAGACGAGATTGTTCAAATGTGCACGTGTGAGTTATTAATTTAAATCTACAATGTTTTTGTGCTTTTTCATTTGCATGCATTACATTGTTTGGTGTTGATGTGTACAATTTAATGATATATGGACTTTAATCAGTGGTGTGTGTTTAGAGATGTTTATGTGTGTTTATAAAATGTATTATGTACTGTATTGTATACTGTATTATATTCCTCGTATGGATCTATCATTCACAATCAAAGACTGTTTCACCAATGGGCTGCTGCTGAACAATGAGCTTGGGCTGTGTACTGGAACAGGAAGCAGTTGACAGCTGAGGCAAATAATACATGAAGTCACTGAGAAAAGTGACCACAAAGCAGCATTTTGGGGATGGAAAGATGATTTCATTTATGTGTCAGGTTCACAAAAGAAAAACAGAAACAAGGGAACAGTCCCTCCATTTCATCACAGTGGCATTAAAATGTCTGTTGTTACCCTCTGGAAAAGTGTGAAGAACAAATCTCTCCCTCTCTCTCTCCCTCTCTTTTTCTCTCTCTGTCTCCCCCCCCCTCTCTCTCTGCTGTTGTCTGGCATCTTCCATTGCGCTGTCATCTACGGTAAGACTCAGAGAATTACAGTGTGTGTGATATTATGCAGCTGAACTTCAGACTCAGATGTGACTTTCAGAACATTTGGTTTCTGCTTCTGAATTATTTACTAGTACACTAGTTTGTGTCTAGAGTGACGGGCGAGTCTTTTAACTTGTTTAACCATTCAGAAAGCCGATCTGCCAGTCGGATAATTCATGTGAATTATTATTTAGCTTTGACAGAAATTTCCTAGCGAACTCAATAAACTTTATATTTTATATTTAAAAATGAATGAATGTTTTTTGCAGTACATGACAAACTACCATGATAGACAGAGAAGCATTTTTCCAGAAAGTCATTTCACAGAATGTGGTGTTGGGCTTTGAATGATAAAACAGAAGATATGGCTCAACTGATGTTCAGGTCATGGTCATGGATGTGTGATTAACTGAATGTATACTGTGAACTTTGATGAATGAAGCTCTCACAAGACCACAAGATCTTCCCACGTTTGCCAGGTTTGAACTTGAACTTGTGCTCAAGGTAATCAGAATGATGTGCGTGTAAATGGCTTATTGTCACTTCTGCTTTGCATGCTGTTGTAATTTTGCATTTTGGTTAGTTTTGACATTGAGCAAGTAGGCAAAAATGTTGCATGTTTTAGCCAGGTGTGTCTTGTGAGATTTGCAACTCAGCATAGTGTACTGTACATCATAGGTCTACTAACTAAGTTCTCTCAGAATGAGTACATGCTCTGGGTGGCATTACAAGCATCCACAAAGATGAGCTGAGTGCTGAAAAACATTCTGGGGAATCAGGATTCCGGAACTCGAATATCTTATCTGACTGTCCACTCAGCTTTAGCCCCACAGCAAGATCTTTATCTGTAATGCAAATTCAAGTCTACAGGCGATCTTGTTGGCCAAATAACATCAACAGTGATTAAAGAGTGAGTAATGAACGCTCGCTTATACTGTGAGGTAAGAATCTACAAATATAAGACATATTAAGAAAGCAATTCATGTTGAATTTCAGAAAATAAATAAAAATATTGGGTTATAAAAGACTGCAAAACCAAACAGGGGGCTGGATCTGAATCCTGGGCTATACAGTTTTTAAGAAATATTCAAATTCAAATTCAAATTCAAATTTTATTTGTCACATGCAAAATCATACACAGTACAACATGCAGTGAAATGCTTCATGTGAAATATATATATTTAAAAATATATAATTTTATGGAGGGCTTAAACATGAATGGCAACTGGGCAGATATGAAATTTGATATCTATCCATTTGATGACAGAAAGCACAAATTATTCGACCTAAAATACACAAAGAAAACATTGATGCAACGTTTGCAGATATGCACATCTTTTATCTTTTAAGAGAGGAAAAGAAATAAATACATGTTAAGTTGAATAGTTTCGGCTTTCTGCATTATGTAAGAGATTTAAGCTGTCATCAGTCCATCTCAAAAACAAGTGCTGCGCCTCACGTCTGTTGTGCTGGCAAATCGTTTATCAGAACAAAAGTTGAAAACTTCAACCCAGCCGCCCGTTTATGTGTAAAGCTGCTTTTGTTCAGAAAGAGTTCTAGACGTCTTTACTGTGTCCGCAGGGAAATTTGCAAAAAACATTTCTGACCAAAAAAAAAAGCAGAAGAGGATGAACACACAGAGTAAAAGCACAACAAAGCAGACAATCGATAAATAAATGCGTCAACGGAGATACCTGTGAGAGCAGAGAGGCATGCTTTAAACAAATAAAACAGAGAGAGGGGGGGGGATTGATTTTCTGTAATGGTTTGTGTGCCACACACACGATTATGATTTAGTTTCTGTTGTTGGCTTTGGTTCAGGCCATGGTCAAATCTCATCACTCACATTAATTAAACGACACAATCAATCGCTTGTTTAAGAAAATCACTATTATGCTGCATTTATATTCCTGACAGAAGCTTTATGAAGACACTTCATTATCTTTTGGCATACGGGTGATTCTTCAGTTAAGAGCACTTTTGACTGCTTGAAATCTTTAGACTGTCTTTCATCCATTAAAATATATCTCACATGTTCTGAGATTGTGAAGCATCTAACGTGGCTAAAGCGTTAGCACAGTACAGTAAATTACCAGCGTTTAAAACGGCACACAAGCCGTTAAGACTAGCTTTAAAAAAAAGCTAAACAGCTTTAAATAGTTTTAAAGTCCTCTAGAAAGGTTTCCCTAATTGAAGAGTCACTCATAAGCTATTGATGCGAATTCATCTCTGGAGTCGAGAGTCAGTGTGTCGACTCGATGTCATCCATGTCGTACACCAAAGTATTCCACCGACAAACATATCAATTCCGCTACAGAATCATATTACTTTGTTAGGAAGATGGAGAGATAAACCCAAAGCAAATAGCATCAGTTTACAGTGCAGTCTGCCACCCCCATTGTTTACTGCTTTGGCATTTTTCTCATGGGTAACGATTCAATCTAAAAGGCCATGTGACCCCTCACCTTGCCTGAGGACGCACACTGCCCTTCACCCAGGAAGCGGTTTTGCCCCTCAGGCTGCTGGGTATTTTCAATCAGGTTAGTCCTTTCCCTCAGACATGCCAACACGACAGCTGACCTTCACAAAAGTATAGCCTTGGCCTTTTCTGAGAGGAAAGTGGTTTTACTGTTATCTGGTGATGGAGCGCTTTAGCCTCCGAAAAAAGGGAAGGTGGAATGGACTGAGACAGAGCACGAGAGTCATGAAGAGACGAGATATATAAAGCGAGAGACAGAGAGAACAGTCTGGAAATGATTAGCCTAAAACCAGCTTCTTTTTTTCTCAAATTGGTGTCTTGAATGTGCACTTTCCTCAAATTGCTTGACAGCCACTTCTTCCCACAGAGATGTTGTGTCGAGAGGAAAATACGGCATGCGTTCGGCTCCTCTGCCAAACTGTAACTGTGTGCGGAGCAGTTTTCTGTTTAGACTGCACGCATGACAATGGTTTAAACGTTGTCTTGTTGTGGAGGCCACAGGGTCCATTTTGCAGCTATTAAATCGTGCAGACCGTCTTGAAGAGAGAATTTACCCTCGGCTGAAAATGTTGCTATCATCATTCACTTACCCTCATGTTCTTCTAAACTTGAATTTTTCCTACACAACAAAAGGAGATGCTGACAGCCCACAGAATTAATTTTCATTGTATGGGCGGCAGCGTAAACATTCTTTTGTGTTCCACATAAGAGAGAAAATCAAACATGGAAACGACAGGAGGGAAAGTAAATGGTGTCATTTTTGAGTGCACTGTCCCTTTTAAAACCTCCCCCCCCCAAGCCCCCCACAGGTGTCCTCTCTGTTTCCATCAAAAGCCAATACTGCAAAAGAGGAGTATATAGATCTGTCTGACAGTGAAGATTCAGCTGGAATTAAACAATCTAAAGCGCTTCAGATGTGACTCCAATAGTCTCTGTCAGACGGCAACAGGCAATTCTCGCGAGGTGGATTAAGCCCTCAGAGCACGCGCGTCGCTGTGAGGTCAGTCGAATACGTTTCTAAAGCGTGCTTACTGTCGCTAAATATCACGCTAAAAATATCAAAACACTGCTTGCTATCGGGCTCGGCAGATGTCTGCCTGTGTTTTGGTTCAGCACGGGCTAGTGGAGGAACGCAGATAATAAGCTTAACCGAAATGACAACGCGCATTAAATGCAGCGACTGCACACGTTGGAAAGTTTTCCATATGTCTCAGCTAAAAATGTGCAGCGCACCCAGAATTAGAGGAAAGCTCTATGCAGGCTGTCGGTTAAATACAAATATGAGCTGTAACTCATAAAGCTTCCCTTCAGCTAGACTTCATTACTGACCTAATGAGCCCAGACAAACGGGTGGAGAGTTGAGAAGTTCCCGCCCAGCGGAGAACACAGAACACACTTCACCCTCACACAGAACACACTTCACCCTCACACAGAACACACTTCACCCTCACACAGAACACACTTCACCCTCACACAGAACACACTTCACTCTCACACAGAACACACTTCACTCTCACACAGAACACACTTCACCCTCACACAGAACACACTTCACTCTCACACAGAATACACTTTACCCTCACGCAGAACACACTTCACCCTCACGCAGAACACA
>JAZGTJ010011842.1:0-16492 GCA_036877575.1 Botia almorhae
TTTTTATACTACAAAATTCAAGTTACGGTAAGAACTCGTTGTGAGTCTGCCATTGCAGTTCACATGGTAACCAGAGAGTGTCAGTCGCGTCCAAATTTGTGATGACAGACGACGGCGCCTCTGTAAGCAGAATTCATTCTCACAACAAACCGAAGAACTGATTTCAGAGGCAAATCTTCCATGTCGACAAAGGAAATTAGATTTTGGATGAGCAATTCCTTGTCTAGAGATTAGCCAACATTAAATCAGAAATCAGTTTAAATCATTAAATCAGTTGTGTGGAGAAGCCAATAAATTAGTCAAACCCCATAATATCAGTCATTATGCTATTTCGCCACATTGAATGTTGATATAGGTTTTTGAAACATAAAAATGCTTAAATATCAGAAGCGTCTTTTCTTATTTCTTGTAATATTCTTTGTCTGATATTAACTCTTTTAAAACAGTGCACATGTGCCGTGATCTTTGATTCTTTATGAGTATTTTGGCACTCACTTCAAACTCCCTGCGGGAATTCCTGTTACTTTGCGCCTTTTTAAACCATCCTGAGTCGCTCTTTAACTTTAACCATCTGATCCCGCGTTGTATACGAGAGAGTGGCATCACCATGGCAACACCGTGATTAGAAACAGCCGAGGCGTCTTACGTTGTCACATTTCTCGAACTCTACAGTCACGATCTTCGTTTTGATTGTTTCTCTTTTTTGTTAATAATATGTACATAACTTTTATTATCAGACCTGCTAACATGGAGACCAGCTGTGAAAGAGGATTTACTCGTTTGGATCTCATTACAGCGGAGTCTGGCCCATTGTCGTCTGAGCTGAATACTAATGTTGGCCTTCTCTGCATGTTAACAGTGATTTCGAGTCTGTATAGAAGAATGAGATTTAGGGACAGAATAGAGCGTGAGGGTGTTGGGAGGGAAGCAGATATAATGCCGTGGGTGAGAACCCTCTGAATTTGGCCCCTTAAAGAAGCCCACTTGTTTTGGTGGACAAACTCAGACCTTAAAATTAAATGTAAATTTGTGGGGCCATTTTCTTTTATGTGTCATGGTCCCTTCTATTGAGCATAATTACCGACGTCACGTTGTCAGCCTTTTCCCAAGAACACAAATCTAGAACCCAGGAGAAAATTTTCTGACCACATTTGTGAGCAAGCAGTTTTCGCCCTTAAATTACTTTTGAGGTCATTATTTAATATATAAACCTGATATAAACCTTGTTGGATCAATATACCTCATATCAAAGTCACGTTCATACGTCTGCCAAACTATTTCACACCCTTGTGTTTATTGTGATATAAATCACGATATAAAGACCTTTTGGGTCTTTTAAAGTTATAATTATGAAGAGAATAGGCAGTTATTAAAAACGTGATCTCTCAAGAGCAGTGTCACCCATCCAAGTTTGTGTTGTGCCATTATGATGATAGTGATTGATTATCATGGTTCAGTTGCTCTGCTGCGATGACCAGACACTCCCAAGCGTGTGAACTCGGAAGTCGCTTTTGTATTCTATTGATTCAGTGCCCCAAACCGCCTTAAAGAAAATCCTCAGCACCGTCTTTTCAGAGTGAACTTTCCTCCCTTCAATGATATGATAATGTGAATATAGTTATCTTGGACTGATTGCTCATGGGTAGCAGTGAGGTCATCATGAGGTCATGTGAAGTAGGGAAATAGCTCAAGTTTACCATTGCAGCGATAACAGGCGTGATTTTTTTATTTTGACCTATTTAAATGACTCAGTAGAAAAAACTACATTTTAAACAACAATTTTATAAACAGGGATTTTAAATCACTTTAACCTTTTCGTTTTTGTTTGGGCACTTTCTCCGATTTAAAAAAATGTTCAAACGTTAAATTGGCCAGAATCATACTATTTTGGGTCCAATAGGTACCCAAAGCCTTAATTAAACAAATTCTAATCTCCTTTTTATCTGGAGCTACAAAAACAATCATATTTTAATTCACTTTGATGTTTTGGTCTAATTAACTTGTCCACAACGCTGCTGTCATTACCGTCATGCCAAGTATAGTACAGTGACATTTCAGAAATAATAATCAAAAGAATCACAAAAATAGTCAAACATTAAATGATCAAATCGAAGGTGTAAAATCACAAGCACGTTCTATCCCAGGATGAGAGTCTTAGTGTGTTTTGCACAAAGAGCTCCTAAATAAAGACACAGTGACACATATGGATTATTCTCTTCCTGCCTCCATTATGATAATCTCGTGTTTTTTGAATCTATGATGTTTTGTTTTGTGAGGGCAAAGAGGCTCTTTACACAAAGCAGCATCCCTGTGGATGCGCTGAATGCCTGGCGAATGAGCAGAATCTCTGCTAATAGCCTGAATGGTTGCCGGGTAATAAACCATTGATGTCGGCAGACTCACTGAGTTTGCTCATCACAGTGGGCTTCTAAAAGCCCCTGAATCTCACAGAGAGCCGACAGCCAACTGCTGGAGAAAACCTTCACTCTGTCATAATATGATATATATGATGATAGGATTTCAGGGCATTGACGGGTATTATATATAGCCCTATAATATAATATAATATAATATAATATAATATAATATAATATAATATAATATAATATAATATAATATAATATAATATAATATAATATAATATAATATAATATAATGCCCTATATTAATGGAGCAATATGATTTGGGTTAAAAGAAGGGGTGAGATCTTATGCTTCAAGAAAGCATCAAATAAATGAGGTTTTGAATTACTTCACACAGACGAGAAACATCTGCTGAGTTCGCTGCACTGCCTGTGGACTTGTTTGATATATATTCTGCTCCATCCAAACCCTCAAGCTCAACAAGTTCTGGGAACCCGGCGCACTCCCATCACTGCTGCTCCCCAAAATTCACAAGTCTTCAAATGTGCTCCCTCAAAACTGTAAGCAGAAAGGCTGAAAGCTTCTTTTGTACTTCATCTCTTTTGTCTGCTGGGGGCCAGAGCGAGGGGGTGGGGAAGGGGGTGCTGCTCTGGAAGTGTATGGTCCAAATTACACATTCAAGGCGAGCTCTGTTTATGATTACTCTCACAGAGGCCGGACAAAAGCAGAGACATTCCAAGAGCTCACTAAAGAGGACGGATTCATTCTAAAAAGGACAGAGACCTACATTCCTCATTCACACAGACTGCTCTGAACTCAGGCCTGGAGAGACTGTCTCATCTGTACATACACATACATCCTGTTCTGGATGCTGATTGGTCAATGCAGCATTTCAGGCACAAAATAAAGTAACATCTATGACAGGAAATGCCTTTCTTGCTGTGTGGCAACTATAGAATAATTTATTGTTTACATTTTACTAATTGTTTCTTCCGTATTAGAAGGATAATATTTAATGTATTTGGTTAACAAAATAATGTTATATTAATAATGTATGTCTATAATGTTTCTATGATGAAACAAAAAACAATAAAGGCACTCAAGGCCATGATATATTGTGAATAGATTGTAGATTATAGCTTAATTTGATACGCGCACAATTGATTTAACGTTGATTTTTTGTGACTGATGTCACAGCTAACTGAAAGTGTACAGTTGTGTGTGAGAGTGCTTTACACGCTGAATGAGGGCTGTTGAGTATGATGGGCCTGTGAGAGAGGTGAGTGTGTGAACCAGCCCTCAGCCCACAGGAAGTCCCTTCACCAGTGTCATTTGAATAGCTCACAGATCCGTCGCGAGAGGAGGGCTGTAGCATGGCACTATTCTTAGCTCTTGACCAGATTTAACCCGTTAATTCTCATTTCCATTTACATTTACGCATTTGGCAGAAGCTTTTATCCAAAGCGACTTACATTGCATTATACTATACATTGATTCTGAGTATGTGCAATCCCTGGGATCGAACCCATGACTTCAGCGTTGTTAACGCCATGCTCTAACCACTGAGCTACAGGAAAGCTATTCTCGCTAATTCTCGCTTTTGAAAACGTCTCACGGGATTTTATGCGTGTACATATTTATTTATTTCTCATTTTTATGTTGACTGTCACAGAAACATAGTTGGATTAAAATCTATCTCATTAACCCGAGATATATTTCCATCACATGCCCACTTATAAAGGACATTATTTGGAATGTGAAGAACTTGTGGGAATATTGTAAAAACGTTACTTAAATTATCTGCATAATGTTTCAGTTATTCAAGTGGCTTAATATAGTTTATGCACCATTCCATCATGTGCCAGCACTGGGCCCCACTTGAAGTATCTTGAGCATCTACTGTTTGGAGTTGTTAAGCTCCTCCCCTTTTGAGACCCCAGAGTATCAGAAGCTTCTTACTGGTGGAAGATTATTAAATTCCCAGCACAGACTGGCTCACTCTGATCACTCAGGGCATCTCTCTGCACGGGAGCTTACTGGAAGCAGGTAAGCAACTTCATCTTCTCTCTGCTAGTGGTGCATGTGGAGATATTTTTGGGCGAGATCGCAAACAGAATTTCTACATATTTAATCAAAATTGCCATTTAGGATGTAATTTAAAATGCACATTGAGAGGTTCAGCTTCTTAGTCAAGTGAATTACGTAATAGTTGTGTTGGTTATGTATGAACACGAGTCAGTGTAAGATGCTTGAGTCGAAATCATGTATAATCATATAGTGATGATGCCCTTCTAAAATTTAGGTAACTCGGTGGTCATATGCAAAAGATATTTTTCCTTTTCTTTTTTCCGTGCTTTAAAAAAACCAATATATATATATAGATATAGATATATATAGATAAATAGATAGATAGACGCACCGATATACACATACTAATATAAAGTTAATATAAAGTAATTTCTTATATATTGAATCATTTGACTTTTTTAATGTTGAACTGTTTTAATTGCATGGTTTATTGGAGAGTGAATCCAGGTTAATTGCGTCACACTTTGACATTGAGATGACTGTCAACTAGTGACCCAGTTCCATCATATTTGGTTTCTAGATCAGCGTGTGCGCGCGCGCCCGTGACTGGATAGAGTCTCATTCTCGGTTCTTCTTCTGTAGGGTCTTTTTTGGGTCACCGGAAGCTTGATCTCAGTGTGTCGACACCGCCAGCATGACCAAAAGCAGCGGGGAGAAGCCGCGGGCGCGCAACCGCGTCCAGCTGATCAGAGAGGGGATTCACCTGCGCTCGCTCAAGGCGAGGAAGAGAGTGGAAGACATCAGTAAAGATGACGTGAAATCCTTCCTGACAAGAAACGCGTTTGTGCTGTTTACCGTCGGAGCCGTGGCCGTCGGTCAGTTTGTCATGTGTCTCGTTTATTCGCGTAACATTTTTATGATTCAGTGAAATTCCAGCAACAGCATTTAAGGAGTTTGGATAAAAAGTACACGAGCGCACACACAAGTTCACATCACGCAAACACTGATACGATTGCAACTGTGATCAGCTTATATCAGTGTGAACCCAAACAGACAATTAAACACAGATTTAACATTACTAAGTCAACAAATTTCTATTCTTTTTATGGAATATTGCAGTGTTTATTATAAATTATTTATCCGTGGACATCGTTGTGCAAAAAAAATTCATGTGCCCTCGTAATCTTTATCAAAATTATAAAATGTACTTCCGCTCTGGAACGGCAGACCTCCCCTGATGATGTCAGTCTGACGGCTTGGGCGGAGCCACAGCCTTTAACCACTCCCCTCCATTGGTAGTCTGCTGCCAGTTTTGAAACGCCTACTTTTCTAGAGCCAATCAATTCCAAACAAAATTTTTTGTAGTATTTCATAGAAGTCCTCATAAAATGTATTAAATTTTTATACATTCTTTTAATATAATTTAAGGGAAACATAATCTATTTGGTCAGGGCTGCTCAACATTCGCTAATGTAAATTATAATTCTAACCTTCTCCTCCCCAACGTATACTAGTAGCTCTGGATTGCTATGTAGTTTGCCGAATGCAGCTTATGACAACTGATATGTTTAAAAGAGTTTGTGCGGATCTGAGTATCTGCTGTGTTTTTTAGGCATTACGCTGGGATTTGCTTTGAGGCCATATAAGATGTCATACAGAGAAGTCAAATATTTCTCCTTTCCCGGAGAACTACTGATGCGAATGCTGCAGATGCTGGTGCTCCCTCTACTGGTCTCAAGTTTAATTACAGGTATGTTTTTTTACTGATAAAATGATTGAAGACGTGGGGATGATGTGGGTTACTTGTTGTGATTGTTCCAATGTAATATGTCTCATCAAACGTTAAATAGCAATAAATTACGATTTTAGGGAAAAGGAACAGGTGTTGCGTGGCTCTGTTTTCTGATTTGTAGACAGCGACCTCTTTGTGCTTCTAGAAAAAGTGTCAGAATAAGACAGAGGTTGTACAAAGACCCCCCCTTAGCCCCACCCACCCTGCTGCTTCACTTCACGCACATAATGGAACAGGAGATCTATCAGCTGCCTTTAAACTGGTTTTTAAAGAGCAAGACTGAGGTCTATGCAAACTAATTGATTGACAATAATAAAAAATTAATAATGTTTTGTACAATATTTTATATGGTAAACGTATATGCTTAACTTATATGTAAGTTTGATGTGAATGAGTGTGTAATATTGCTTGTAGCTTAACAACATGAGTCATTTCTTTAGTAAAATGCAAGGGAGACTGTTTGCTGTTACCGTGGAGACACATAGAGGGTGGCATGGTTGCCCAAATCCAGGCAGGTGGAGGAATTTCCCAGGCCTGTCACAGAGAGAGAGAGAGAGAGAGAGAGAGAGAGAGATGAGAAGTGTGGTCGAGAGAGACAGCGTAAGGCACAGAGGAACTTGTTAAGTGAGGGGCTAAACTTTAAAAGATGTTGGAGTTTGGGCCCCCAGGATGCCATGGGGATTAAACAATAGCAGCATTCTGCTTTTGCTCTGGGGACCGGGACATCAGAACAGCCCCTGGCGCTTTCAAACGTTAAATCGTAATTTGTTTTGGCAAGTCCGGGTCTTTTTACCTTAGCAAATTGACTTCTACAATGATCACAATTAATGCCAAGAGACCTTTAACAACAAACATAATAGCCCCTTTGAACTAAATCACGAATAAAACATTCATCATCCGTTACCAGCCTTTGTAAACCAATGTTTGTAAAAAGTTCTGGTGTTATTTTAACCTCAGTATACAATCACAGATGAATTGCAGCTGAAATATGTTACATTCACAAAAACATTGTTTCTTTAGTAATAATAATCTTATCACTGGTTTAGCAAAGTGTAAGTTGACATACAACATGGAGAAAATGCTAAATGCTAATTCTTGCGTCCAGGCATGGCGGCGTTGGACAGTCGCGCCTCTGGAAAGATGGGCATGCGGGCAGTCATATATTATATGACCACAACTTTCATCGCTGTGTTTATTGGTATTATTATGGTTCTGATCATCCATCCGGGCAAAGGTTCGAAAGATGAGTTCACCAAACAGCAGAAGATCGAGCAGGTCAGCCCTGCAGACGCCTTCTTAGATCTGATCAGGTAAGAGGACATGCAACGGCAACTTAAAAATACTGACATTAAAATGTGATTTGATTTAATAAATGCACTTTTTTTGCAGAAACATGTTTCCACCTAATCTGGTTCAAGCCTGCACCCAGCAGGTAAAACACATTTTAATTTCATCTCCTCAGTAAATAATCAAACAATTCGGAGTTATTAACACTTTAATGTACGCAATATAAACACAACTACAATCGAAAACTCATTAAAATATTAACAATACACATAAATCAATATCCGCAATTTATATGACCCCAACTGTTTAAAAGGAGGTTTACTAATGTGAATCATATTATTTAATAAGTGAAAACACAACAATGCTTTTAGTAAGCCAGTTCACACAGCACAGTGTGCCAAAAAGGATTTGAGGCTGGATGACGTTTAATAAAAATTGATTTTGGATCACTCTTGGATCCAAAATGTTTTTTTTCTAAGACGGCTTGAATTCTACTAATATTAATTACAAGTCTTGACAACATTTCCTCCTGTTGGCCCAGACTTAACTTAACATGTAAGAAACAGGCACATTTTTCATTAAGCTTTTTGATGGCTCGAATCTGAAGCACAGCTGTGAGTGGACCAGCTGACCAGAGCTTTGGCAGGGCTGTGATGGTGCCACAGTGGGAGGTAATGGTGCAGAAGTGGCCACACAAAGATATTGGGGAGATGGACGGAGGCTCACGGCCTTTCCGGAAAAAATCTCCAGGGATGCTCTGCCAACAAGATCTAAAAGAACATATTTCCGAGATATTGAAAGAGTCATTTTTCAAACCAGCTGTGGACATTTCCTAGCACTTCCTATCAATTTATACACCAGAATATATATAAATAAATAAATATAAAATAAAGATCTTGATTCTTGATTTTATTACAAGATCTTCTATAGTGTTCATAAACTTTTCTTTTGTCTTTCTTTTCTCTCTTCCATCCTGTAGTTCAAGACGCAGTACGGCAAGAGGATCGTTCATGTGAAGGTGATAGTAAATGACTCCATATTTAACCTGACCAATGCCACCCAGGAGATTGCCAAGGAGGAGGTCATTCCCCTGTCTGGAACCACCAGTGGGGTGAACGCTCTCGGGCTGGTGGTGTTTTCCATGTGCTTCGGTTTAATCATTGGGAATATGAAGGAACAGGGCCAGGCTCTCCGGGAATTCTTTGACTCCCTCAACGAGGCCATCATGAGACTTGTTGCTATTATTATGTGGTGAGTGATTCCAAACACGCGAACAGAAACTGAAGTAGCAGCTTTTCCGATACATTGAAATAAATCGCAACGCTAATATTTTGCCAGGTGCCCAAATGCAATTAAATCTTTATATTTTTAATAGCTCCTAATTCTGCCGTGCCAAAGCTGAACGGAGGAGTTAAAACATTTATGTGATTCATTTTAAATAATGTAAAATGAATAGACAAATATTCTACGTTCAGATCCACAAATCAAATTTGACCCACTGTTGGAGAACTGATCTAAAAGACCTACGTTGAGAGTTACAAGGGTCGGTCTTTTTAAATTCATTTTTGGGTGCGTGTAATGTGTAAATTGATTCAGTAGGTCACAGAGGGCATGTCCCATCAGGATTTCACTTACTTACAGTACAGTTCACTTACCTAATTACATTTTCATGACAGTAAAAAAGTATATAAATCTTCCCTTTGTTTAAACAGTGCTCTGTGCTCTTACTTTATCACAAATGCTGACTTATTGTCACTTACTGTCACGTTTAAAGAGATTCAAATGTTAAATAATTTAAAGTTCATAAACTGAGGAGAAAACTCACACGAGAACCTGCTGACCGGTTAGGGATACATTTGTTAGCAAGTGATGCAAATCTAGAGATATCGTAACAGTTTGGTGGACACATGCACCAATGGCCTGATTTTAGTACAGAGAGTGGAATGTAATCTCACCAGCTGAAGGAAAGCAAATAACTGCACTGTATCTTTAAAACACTGTGTCATCTTCTCAGGTATGCACCTATTGGAATCCTCTTTCTGATTGCTGGAAAAATCGTGGAGATGGATGACATCACCGCAATGGGCGGGCAGCTGGGCATGTACACTATAACAGTCATAATTGGTCTCATGATACATGGCATGATCGTTCTGCCGACTTTGTTCTTCGTCATCACACGGAAGAACCCCTTCATCTTCATCACGGGCTTACTGCAGGCCCTCATCACAGCTCTCGGCACATCTTCCAGGTACGCTCGCAACCACACGTTGCTGAATCAGAAATATGTTTACATTTTAATTTACTTTATCCTTTGTTTGTCTTTCAGCTCAGCCACTCTTCCGGTCACCTTTAAATGCCTGGAGGAAAACAACAAAGTCGACAAACGTGTGACTCGTTTTGTGCTTCCTGTCGGCGCTACGATTAACATGGATGGAACCGCGTTATATGAAGCCCTGGCAGCCATCTTCATCGCTCAGGTTAACAACATGGATATGAACTTTGGGCAGATCATAACCATTAGGTGGGATTTTTAAAAATGACTCCATTAATTATCTATTAAGTACATTACAAGTGTCTAAGTATGATGAATTTTTGTTATTTGTTATTTCAATGTTATTTAACAGCATCACAGCCACTGCTGCCAGTATCGGGGCGGCAGGAATCCCTCAGGCTGGTCTGGTCACCATGGTGATTGTGCTGACCTCTGTTGGACTTCCAACTGATGACATCACCCTCATCATTGCGGTTGATTGGTTCCTGTGAGTGGCTCGAACCCGAGGCCTGCTTTGATTTGCCTGCTTAGCTTTATTGTGGCATTTTGCAAAATAAGACGAAAGAAAAACAACATATTTAACTAAAATATCTGCATCTAAAGACAAGATCTTCCGTCTTATTTGGCACTGTCTTCTTTTTTCTGTTATCAGGTGACACACTTTGATGTGCACCCGTGAGACTCGCTCCATTTTGTTTCATGAATTTCATGTAATTCAATTGGTTTTAACATAGAAACGTAATTAGGCCGGCCAAATTAATCATTCCAGATAGAAGATCCTGTTTCCCACAAGTTACACCACAAAAAGAGCCTCTTTTTAAACTAGGATGAAAACCGAAAGTTGGAAACTTTTAGGCCACCAATCAAATATTCCTGTATTTACTGTCTCAAGTTTGAAGTTAACAGATTCATGAAATAAACCATCTTGCTTTCGTCTTGGACCCACAGGGATCGACTGCGGACTACGACCAACGTTCTGGGAGATTCCATAGGAGCTGGAATTGTGGAATTCCTGTCCAAAGATGAGCTTCAGAACAGCGATGTGGAATTGGGAAGCTCCGTGCTGGAGGAGAACGAAGTGAAGAAACCCTATCAGATGATTCCTCAGGACAACGAATATGAGAAACCACCAGACAGTGAAACCAAGATGTAGAGTCTGACTTTTCAATACCCAACCATGTGTGTGTGTGTGTGTATACAGTGGGCCCAGAAGTTATTTGATGCATCATATTACAAAATATCAAAGCAAGTGGCATTTATTGTAAAGAAATGTTTACAATAATTTTGCTTGAAACAAATGTTTCAAGCAAAACACTGAAGTCTGTTAGGTTTCAAATTTACAGACAGTAGACGATAACGACAAAAGGTTTTTGGACACTTTCTGGTTGTCGGTCTTCGTGGAACATGTCCATACTTCATATGATGTGTGTGTGTAAAGAAAACTGTGTTTGGTTACTCATCAAAGACACGTGTGTTCAGACTAGTGGTGAAATCAGCAAACAAGTTAAAAAATAGATTTAAAAAATGTGTCCAGTAAAAGGTAGAGCATTTAGATACCACATGGCTGAAGTATTACTTAAGTGTCTAAACGCATTATTACACATAAGGACACTGTATCTATATTTTGTCAGTTTTGTTTTTATTATTTTTGTTTTGTTTTTTACCTTTTACAGCTATTAGGTTCTTGGTCATGTCAGACCAACTGATCATGGCAGGAGAGTTTTACATTTACAGAACATATAATAACATCGGAATTTTCTTTGATAATTAGCTGAAATGTGACTGTATGTAGAGCGCAGAGGGCATTGGTTTATGTAATAGAAGCATGTGTTTAACCTTGAGGGTGTTTAAAAGGTGTTACAAAGAACAGGGTCTTAATACACTGGACTGATTTTAGGCAGAAATTCATGTGATTTTCTCACAGTAAGTTATTTTGCAGGGAGGTTTAATCATGAGCAAAATTCGGTGATTCAGATATTTTGTGCTCTTTTTGCACAAAACTGTAAATATCAAGGGACAGTTATGTTTAGTTTTGAAAACCGCTTTACACATCTCCATACAGAAGTCTTAATATTATATATTCCAACAGATTTGAGTTTACTTTGCAGTACCGCACAACTAACTGGATACACATACACTTGCATTTGTGAGATTTTATATTGTTTTCTATTGTCCTGCAATATTTCATTCACTGACCCTCTTGTTGTCATTCGCTAACATGAATATTAAATAAAAATAATTCTTAGCTGCTACTGGTTATTAATTGTAGGTAAGGGACTTAATGTTTACTTTTAAAGAGTGCTGTGATTACAGTAAAGTACAAAATGGAGTCATATTGGAGCCTGTAAGTCTTTTGAAAACATAAATGCTTTATATACAACCTGGACTCTCACTTGTGATCTCAAGTTTGTCTTTTTAAAAATGCTTAAGGTTTGTTTTTATTCCAACACCGCTGTACATTTCCTGTGAAATCCATAAAAAGCAAAATGAGTGATTAGAAATTCGGTAGAATAAAGCATAAGGATTGTATGTGTTAAATATAGTTTTGAATAAAATGGAGAGTGGCGATGTATTGTGTGAGAATTCTGTCTAATTTATTGTATCTGAGCGGCTCTGCATTACCTCAGACAGTCCCTGTTTCATTATGTTAGGCACTTAACACTAAGGAAAATAGGCCAAATTAGAAGTGAATGTGGAGTGATTTGAACAATTCTTCTTCATTAAGACTATAATGAAGTATTAACTATTCACCCTATTAGATTTACATATACTTAAAACACAAAAAAACACTTATTTAAAAAGTTTTCTACTGGACAACGTATCCACAAATAAAACGAATCAAGGATGCACTGACAGCCAATCTCACAGAACAAACTTCTGTAATAATCATTTATAATAATAATTTTTATTATAGACTTATGCTGCCATCTCGTGGAGAATAATTACCTTTTTGATTTTGCAGTTTTGTTTGAAAGCGACTATGCAATAATTATGTAGCGAATATCTACTGATATGCTTTTAGTACAGAAGAGAACACATACAGTTCATATTTAATGTTTTGGTTAAAAACTACCGTCATCAAAGGAACATTATACATTAAAGTATTACAACAGTGACAAGAGGTAATGTAGAATGTCATCTGTTCCTTTTTTTATAAAATAATAAAAAGTAAATGAACTGAGATACAGTTAAGTTGATGTTATGCAAAACTAAAATTCTTCGGTGGTAGATTATATTATACCTAATACCTGTATATCGTTAATTATAGTTGCCAATAGAGCAGAACCGCAAGGGGGCACCGTTGAACTCTTTTTTTGTATGTACTACCATGAGCACTAAATACTTAATTAAATATTACCACCAAAACATTCTGTAATATATACGTTGGTAAAACCTAATCTTATCATAATATCGTGTATCTTATCAAATTAAATTATACTATTGTTCTGAATTTTATATTATATTATATTATATATATATATGTATATATATACTATAATATACAATATATAGAGAGAGAGGTGGAGGGAGAAGAGAGAGCAGAACAGAGAGGAGAAGCGAGAAGTGGGGAATGGGAAGGAGGAAAAGGAAATGAGTGGAGCTAATAGATGGAGGAGAGCAGAGGTGATGAGAGGGACAGCAGAGATAGCAAGCAGAGGACGGGGGAAGGAGGGAAGGGGAGGAGAGCAGGCAGCGGAAGTCGGCGGGTTGCTGCTGGTTGGTTCGGCGTCGGTGGAGGGAGTCATTCCTGCAGCAGTGCTTCCGGTCGGCATTTTGTTCTGCGAGAGACTGTGTGTGGATT
Source organism: Botia almorhae (assembly GCA_036877575.1). NCBI lineage: Eukaryota > Metazoa > Chordata > Actinopteri > Cypriniformes > Botiidae > Botia > Botia almorhae. The sequence goes on from JAZGTJ010011842.1 coordinate 13,545, forward strand.
CTTTTATGATCGCCCTGCAGCTTTTCGGCACCAAATCCTTATTACCGTCGCCCGGACCGAAGCGCGATCTTCCGTGAGCGCCGGTGCGAGAAATGACCGCCGCCCGTCAGTCTTCATGTTTGCAGTGAGAGGAAGCGCTGCGACCCGGATTATTGTTGTGAGAGGGACACAGCGAGCCCGAACCCCTCCACCTTCACCTTTCAACAGCAGAGCCTCAGGTAAACGCACTGGACCCGTTTCGCTGGTTGCGAGAGGGAGATCAGGGTGGCCCGGTATCGGGTGATGGACCTCAGACTTTCCGAAAGGTTATCTGTGTTATTGAATAGTAGCCCGGTGTTAGCCTGCGTTAGCTCGGTGCCGATCCGCCGTGAGGGCCCGCGGGCGAATCGGCGGTTCGGATGGTCGGTTAGCAAAAGGCCAGATGGGCAATTTAAACGGACTGAACCGGTTCAGGTGCTCGTTCGGACATGCAAGTGTGCAGCTGAACCCAAACACCAGCATCTCACACAGATACAGGCCTGCAGCTTCAAAACCCAGCAGATCAGAGTAAACAATACTCCCTACTTAGATCAAACCCTATACACCATCCGTGAGAATAAACAGTACTTAATTCACCATTAAGCAGAGTTACCAACACTGTCCACTAACACAAAATCTTAATTCGCTTTCCATCAGAGTAAACAGTATAGTTCTCATAGATACATCTGTCTCGGAGAAAGCAATACTTTTCTTAGATCAGATCTTACTCACCATCTGTCAGAGTAAACACTGTGCAAATCCTTCCTACTGTACTTTATCCTTACAGTAAACATTAATTCACAGTCTATCAGAGTAAATCCTGGAGCAATAATTAACTACCTAATAACTGTCGGTCTTGTAAACAATGCTTTTTACAATCAATCTTTTTAGACCAAACTTTATTAACCAGCTATGAGTAGACATAGATCTTACCTTATATAGTAAACCATCAAAGTAAACGATGCTTATGGTATATTAGCAACCCCTATTGGATTTTTGTCATAACAAACAATATTCACTCTTATTAAAACATAAAAACATCGAGGTAAACAGTACTGTTGTCTTAGAACAAAACTTGTTAATCACAAGTTTATTAAGTCATTGACAGAAACAATATTATTTCTATCAGTATAAACATTGAGCAAACAATGCTAACTGTTACGAACAGCACTCGGTTCATTAGACAATATTTATATAAGCAATCATTTCATATATCTGTCTAAGTCACACTGTTTAGACAGAATTACTGTACTAATATTTAGCACTAGATGGTGTTTGTGGGCCCTGGGTATAAAATGAGATGAATTATTCAAATTTAAAGGGCTGCTTCAGATGGAGATTATCCCCTTTGCATTTATTAAAGAGATGCCCAGACGCGTTTCTGTGTGAACCAGTTTGTTTGTAGCTATTTATTTATTTATAACTTTAAAATAATACGTTGGTTCATTAAATAATATTAGGGTCAAATAAGTTTACAGTGACCGCGTATACAGCGCTAGTAAGAGAATAGGAAATGTGATTGACGAACAGTAAACATGTTAAATGTTAAAACCAGCGGAGGCAGTAATATATATAATAAACGAAAAATAATACAAGAGAAAAGTGCTTAAGAAAAGTTATATAGAGTCTAAATTTACAAGTGGCGAAAACTGCATAATTTAACATCCCATTACAGTTAGCATGACTGTTAGCTGCCGATTAGCTGCCTGTGCTTTGAAGCTGCTTTGGTTTGACGTTATTTGTTATAAATTATATTTTGTAATTAAAAGATGTAAACAGGTATTGTTTAAAATAGTGACGTTATTGTTATTTACTAGACGCAATCTTAACGATATTGATGTAATGGTTTTAAAGACGAGCGAGGTAAACAGTGAACGCTAAAACCTCGTTACCTTCAGATGCCTCCTTTGAAAATGCCTATTTTATAAACTATTTTAAAATAATATCCAGCGTTTCTAGCAAGTAACAGCACAATTTGGGTAAAAATAATGCATTCTTAGAGTCAAAAGGTGTAAGATGAGAGGAAACAAGCGCTAACGAATGAATAAGATGTAGCTTTAGCGCTTCTGTAAATCCTCAACGCTCAGATTGAAAACAGAAAGTAAAAGTTTGGCGTCTTGTGACGGGATTCATAACGTTTGATCGTCTTTTATGTATCGCAGTTGACATCCGTTGCGTTTATGAAAACACTGACAGATGTGTTTTTTGTCATGCTGTGGCGTTTTATTGAAGGATCTGTTTAGCTGGGAGTGTTGTTACCTGTAGGTGCAGGCTTATCGCGTTGTGTTGTGTCTGTAAAACCCAGTGTTTATAGCCGTGTATCCTTCATGCATCCGTGTTTGTGTAGCAGAGTGTGTGATTCACATTGATTTGTCGATGCGTTATCATCTGCACGTCATTTAAATGTGTAACTCGGATTAAGACGATTAGAGGATGTACTTGTCAGAGCCACTTGTAGATTTAGTTGATTTTTCTGCAAGCGACAGCCCTGCTGTACCCTTACTGCATCAGCATGGTCTGATCTGATTATTTTAATAGCTTTTATTATCCCAATAATAGATGCATTGTTTAGAAAATGTTTGTTTTGAACTAGTTTGAACTAAGCTCTTATTTTTATTGTACTTTAAAAGTTGCTGTCCAATGTACTCCAGTTGCATTTATAACAGTAATCTTGGGCATCCACAGGCATGTCTTCTATTTGTTGGAACTGATGGTGCATCAGTTCAGGTCAGACTGTGATTGACTTACAACACCCAGAAATGCATCTGATGCCAAACAAAGTTTTTTCGAATTTATTGCAACGGTCTGGCGAAGACCCTCCTGTTTCAGCCAGGCAGTGTTAAACACAGCAGTGCCCCACTGCCTCATAGGGAAACCTTTCTAAAGCACTGGAGGCAGTTATAGCTGCAAAGGGGGAGGGGCAACTACAA
>JAZGTJ010011843.1:0-16491 GCA_036877575.1 Botia almorhae
TTTTTGTTTCCCCTGCTTGGGGCGCATCAGCCGAATCTCTATAGGCAGATTTATTTCATGAGCGTACAGAAATTGGGTTAATATTGACCACAACTTTCTCATGGAAAGCTTTAATTTGTTGTGTTTCAAATGGCTTTGTTCCTCATAACAAAGTAAGACAAAGCTCCAAAATACGGTGTACGGAAAGTTCAAGGCTATAATCTCCGTCCTGTGATGTCAGGGTTGTGCAAATCACCTTTGTGTTTTGGGAAAAGCCATTCAGTACAGTAAGAAACTGAATACGACCGGGCTGCTTTTTAGAGACTGGCCAGTCTATTGTTCCACATGCACTAATCACAGCTTTAAAGATGTGGTGCTCAGATAAAGCACTAGCATGACCCCTGTAAGGTCTGGGACTGATTTGCTGGCAGTTTTTAGCCGTGCGATGTAAGGTTACATCGGCAGCGCAAGGTAACCTTAACTTGATGAGGGTTTTCTGTGACAAAAGTGTCAATATTTGCCTGTGGAAAATGTTGACGTGTGGCCCAAAAGATTGTATTGTTCTGGACAATCTAAACCGTGTGCTCGCGCCATGTTTGTTTTCGTTCACCCTGTGGAGAACAGCATTAAGGTCGGCCTCTAGCGTACATACGTGCCTTTAGTGACCGCTAGAACACATTCATTTTGCTCTCATTTTTGTTGTGCCTGAGGAAGAAACGCAGGTGAACCGCGTTCTCAGAGTAGAAGATTTAGCCACATAACTCACCTCAGCATCAGCTAACCATGAGTCAGGTAAGCTTCACACCCAGGTGCCTGAAGCGTTTCTAGTCGGTCTTGCTTAGGTTGTGGTTGGTCCAGATCTGAGAAGGATGGAAGGAGTTTTTGGATGATTTTAAAGTTTAGCTTCTTCCCTTTTTCCCCAGCTTCAGTATTTTTGTGCGGGCTTTATTTCTCTTCGTTTTAAAATAAATTTCATTGACATTTTTTTAAACAGTGCAGGTAGATCATTTTGAAGTTAAATGGTCAATGCTGTGCAACAATTTAATGGCGTAAAAATGTTCAGTTGGTGTTGGTAACCGTATTGGTGAACGGTACATTATACAGAGGTCAAATGAAGTCAGATATATCAAATTCGTTTTGGTTGTGCTGTTATTACAGATGATCTGAAAAATTTTGAAGTGAAAAAATTTTTTTTTAAATTACTATAATTGTATCTTCCATTTAAATTACACAAGACTGTACATATGCAGTTTGTTGATGTATTGCAGGTAATATTTCTTTGCGAAATGAGAAACCCATTATTGTTTTTCAAATGCAGTTAACTTAATTATTTGTGAATTTATGTGACTGCACATGTGGTTTGTTCATGTATATTGTGGGTAATATTTCCTTGCGTACCTCAAACGAGAAACTCATTTGTCATTTTTGAGATGAATCAGCAGGAAACTAACCTATTGCTTATTTACTGTATTCAGGTTGTAGTCGCATTTCTGTGACTTTATTATTTATTTGTTGTGAAGTCACTCTCAGTGTGAATCTAATAAAGATTGACTTCACTTTGACTTCACTTTGACCTGAAGCTGTATTCTCTTGTGACTTTAATAATGTGCTGTACAGCCACCGTGTGTTTACATTGTCCTGAAATAGCTTTCAGATTCCTCATATCAGTCAAGCTCTTATCTTTCAAAGTTCAGTGACTCTTGAACACAATCATTGAAAACTTTGAGCACGACTCCCTCTAGTGATGGATCTGAGACAGTGTTAGTAACTCACTGATCTGTGACTTCATAGTTTGCGAAGCATGACACAGTTTATCAGTTTGAGTCACGCAGATCTAGAAACGCACAGTTTAATCTAATGATACAGTTATTATATGTTTGCCCTGTGAGATGATTTAATTGTTGGACATAAACGTTAGACTCTAAAGTTTGCCATCTATTATTTTAGATTATTTGCCAAGTTATCCAAGTTATTACAAGTTATTATCCAAGTTATTACAAGTTATTATCCAAGTTATTACATGGATGTTTAAGTGAAACTTACAATTAAGACTGTTTGTTCTAAATGATTCAATCAAAACTCTCCTGCAGCCCGAGATGTCCGTCCAACCGGCTCGTGTTCCACAAAGAACAGAAGAAGAGGAAGAAGGTGATCTGAACAAAGCTCTGGGCGTTCAGCGATTCCAGCAGATCCTGAACCCGACTCCCAGAATTCCGGGCGAGCAACAACGTGTCTACAATGAGAAGGATTTTGAGTGTGAGTCCATCGGAACATGCTGAGACTAAAGACAACGAATTCCGCAAGTTAACAAATGAAACAAACTTATAAACATATATTAATCTTATTTGAAACAGGATGGTATAACCAACTAGTTTCAGCTAGTGCAAAACTAGCTGTTGCGCAATGTTTTTTTTGCAGCGTTGATATTTGAATGTTGTTTTTGTCACCTTTTATAATTGATTGGTTATTTCCCAGTACATTGCAACAAGCCTGAAAACGATGCATCAACATTTAACAAGTTTACAAATGTCACTGTAGCTGCATCACAGCACGCAGATCTGTACCGAATCATGTGTGTCTGCTGCAGATCATCGTCACTCATCCCATCATATCCATCATCCACTCTCCAAACTCCCGGGAGACGGTCGGAGGAAGAAAGGTACGAGGAAGAGGAGGAAGAGCAGCAGCAGAGATCACAAAGTCAGCTCCGCCCCCAGCAGTCCTTTAGCTATTGAGGAAGATGAAGATGAGGAGGAAGAGGAGGAGGCTGCAGAAGGCCAAAGCATCAGCGCAGTATCAACAACAGAGGCTGAGAGCAAAGATGTTCAGGTAATCCAGTTTATTTCAGCTGATGTTCATCATAAATAAAACTACAGTCTTGATATAAACGGTAATATTTTATAGTATATACACTAATATTACAATTAGTGTATATAATTAGTCTTATTTATATTGTGTAGCTAATGAATTACTTATTTATAGGTAATACTATATTAATATACATTTGTTTATTCATTTAGAAGGATATAAAAAAAAGTATTGCTTTTAATTTCTGTGTAGTATTTAATATCTTAGGTTAATTCTCCATTTATATCTTTAACCATTTATTGTTACTCATTTTACCACGATGTCTCACTAGTTGAAAAACCACTAACACAACATTTAATAATGGAAGCAGCTGGTAATAACTGTACCTTATACCTGTTATACATTCAGTGCATAATTGAATCAATGTTCTGGTCACTGCTTTTGAAATAATCTTAAGTATCCTATTGTTTTGTTCTGGTGCAGTTTTTTGTCTCGGAGGATGACCCTAATGTACCTGCAGCTGAGGATGTAGAGTCTCACCCTGTCAGGGGTCTCGTGATCGTGCCCACCGCTGCTGTGTGCGCAGAGCCCGAGGACAGCACGCCCACAGAGTGAGTCCATCTGCCGGTCAGCCTTTGATTCGTTTGTAGCCACATTCAGCCACCATTTTGGTTTTTGGTTATATTCGTATTGTGTGTATATATTCGTAATATTTTTGTTTTCTGCGAGTGTAAAATGGTGGCCGTTGTGTAAAGTTGTTAAGTGTAAAGATGTGTAAAGTTTACTGTCAAACGAAGACACTGGCATACAGCACGTTCTGTCTGTTTCTAAGTGTAAGTTATTCCAGAGATCAGCGGGGGGGGGTCTGTTTTTATCACCCACTGACACCCTCTTTTCTCACCCATCACTCATCCGTTGCCGCTAGCAACCGCACTTTGCTTTTATATCCCCCTCACCATCTTACCTTTCTGTTTGTGTTCTTAAACACTCTGGTGTCTTTCAAACCATTGCGAGTCTTTGATCATTCTCGCGCATTGTTTTATTCTGTTCTTAAAGTTACATGAAGGGCAAAATCGTTGTCATTTAACATATTTTAAGAAGTTTTTTGGGTTGTTTTACCAAATTCAGCTAAAGGTAAGCGCTTCTGTTTCCGTTATTTGTTTACTTTAGAGTTACTGTTATGCTGTAAATGTGATTGCTGTCATCTGTGATGTAGTAACATTTTTATACAAAATTATACGTTGTACCTGAATTGGTGATTTGGGTTTTCTTGACAAAGTGAGATTTAGCACAAGCTAATTTGCCAACAACGGTAACATGCACTTAAATTGGTTGTATTTGGTTGTAATTGTATGGGTTTATTTTAATATTTATTTTATAATGAAATGTATTTAGTCTTGTAGGATAGCAATATATATTATTTCTTTACTATGACATTATTTTATGTAAAAGCAGCTTTTTTTGATGGTGATGAACCTAGTATGAACTCCTTTCGCATGAACTTGTTAATATTTTCCTCACACTTTTGCATGTATATAATGCTCTTTTTGTCAATGTCTCAACAGAAACAAATTCACACGTTCTCATCCTCTCTTGTAGAGCATCTGAACCTGCTCCAGTGACCCCTGAACTCAGTTCTCTGCCTCGCGTGTCGAGTCGCAGCTACGACCTGCAGGAGAGACGTCGCACGGGCAACATGACGGGTACAGAGCAAGCCAAATACCAGCGCATACCCACAGATGAGTTTGAGGCTCGAACCCTCGCCTCGGCTGATCTAGATGGCATTAAAAGTGAGTTTTTAAACCTGTGTCTTGTTATGGAGATACAGGAACGTGATATGAAACGTTTTGTTTTTTTTAAGATGCTTTAGAAGTTTAACATTTTCGTTTAAAGTTGAATTAGGCAATCAGGTGCGATACAAATTCATGACATTTCTTGCTTGCTCACCGGCAGAAGTAACACAAGCTGTCTTTTGGGACGGCAGAAGCTATAAGTAGGAGTTTCCACTGGTTTCATGCTCTCTCTGGTGATTTGTACCAAGCATCCCACTGCACTTCACAGCACGAGTCTTTTATTTCCCCGTGGGATGAACCTTTCCCAGAATTCAGCTGTATATCAGCAGTTCCCCTGATGTTTCTTAAGCTTGCGTTTTTTGGCTGCTAATTACCCTGGGAAAAGGCCCAGCTGCTGACATATCGCTTAACAACAGAAGCGGCATCAAAGCTGTTTGCAGTTGTTTTTGTATGTGTCGATATTAACACAGGTAATCTGAATTATATTAAATAACACTCTACCTATTTTCGGCTTTAAAATGGCACTGAATGGTGCCAGAGATTTTAAAGCTCCATATAAAGCACATCCATCATGAAAGTAATCCATACGATTATCAGAATCAAGGGCATTGACATGGCTGAGGCTGAAGTCATCGCTATGGCAACCAGTCAGTACTCTAAATCTGATTTTGAAAACGGATCAGAATCGTGTGCAGTGTAACCAGAACTTTTGCGCATGCTGGAACCGGGACATAATTTCATGTCATTTAATGTCACAAAGCTTCAGATAACGTGAGAAAATACAGTCGGTTCGTCCAAATGCGCGCACACTTAATTCACTGCTGTATTTTGGGCTCTTATGTTGATTGGATCTCTAATGTTATCCACAGTCTACATGCAGCGTAGTTAGTTAGTTAAATCCCCTGAAATCTCCTGGCTATAGGCCCGTCCTGTAACTTTACCCTGGTGAGTTTTGTGAGGTAAACAATAGCAGTGAATTTCCAGATTTTGAACAGAATGTATTACGGTCATTTTACTGAGTGCATTTACTGCTCTTTACCATGGTGGGAAGTTTCTAAACCATGAACGTTTGTGACTAGTTGCATAAACTGCACAGACTAGTCTTACTAGTAATTTGTTCTTTAGGACTGGTCATAACTTTTTTTATATCAGTTGCATAAAAGTTAGATCTATTTTAGGTCTGTTAGCCATAATGTATTACTAGTTGGTCAGACTAGTTTAGGACACAGTGTTAACATGGCATCTGTTTATGCAACTGGTCCCCGATTATGTCTGGCCAGATGTTAATGGAGTTTAAAGCAAGATTCTGTAACTATTAAAGTGGCAGAAAATATATTATACAGTACTTTTAGATACAGCAGATATGCTGTTATATGTTTACATTTGAGAATGCTTAATACTTAGTCCAGCTCATCCAAGACTGAGTCTTGAATACTACAACATTCAACTGTACTGGACTTGAGCTGCACTCGACTACAACACTGCTTGATTATGATTTGTCGATTCCTCCGACACTTTCCTAAATTCGGCGCCTGTGTAATGTGTTTCTCAGGTCACCGTTTTGAAGATGTTCCAGGGGTTCGACGACATCTGGTTAGGAAAAGCACAAAGGGTCAGGTGGTGCACATCAGCAAAGATTACAAAGAACCCAGCACACGCGTACGCAAACTGGACCGAACTCCACATGAGGTGAGACGCATTTGTTGTGTTCACACTGGTTTCTCTAGTGCTTTGATGGGCCACCCTCAACCCCACCCTTACAACAACAGAATACCAGAACAGTGGTTGAGTGATACAATGTATCTTTGAAGACCAAATCATCATTTTTGACTAGCTGGTTTCAGATATCTCCAGCTAGCAATTTTAGGTTTTAAGAACGTTTCTGTAACTTTTTAAAATGTTTGGTTAACAACTTTGATATGACATACATTGTTAAAAAAGATCGACTAATGTTACTGCAAGAACGTTTTTGATAATGTTGAGAGAACTTTTAGAAAATGTTATCCAGCGTTATGAGAATGTTCCCTGTAACTGGATCTGCACAGACACCTTTACCAAACTCTCACCGGTTGCTTAAGCACATTTAGTCCACAAATTAAACTAACCCATCACATTCCCGCTGACCTCCGGAACAAAAACAAAGAGGATTTTTAGGGGGCAGGACCTGATTAAAAATGAATGACCATCTTTCCTTTCACACAAGTAAGAATAAAGAAAAGATCAGCTCAGGTAACCAGACACTGCGAGCCTTCACACTCGCCCATGTTTTATTAACACCCTCACACGCCCTGCGAACAGGTAAGCTAGTCTCTTCTCAGGGTAAAGTAGTTACTTATGGACCCTCTTACTTCTAAACAACACCAGTGGGTGTTTGCACCTCCACCTGTCATGTCATCAGACGGTCATGATCACAAACCTCTTGAACAAACGTCATGGTGCTTTTAGACTTCTCCAGACGGGTTGCTCACCACCAGAAGGTCAGAAGATTATGTTATAGCACATTTTGAGAAGTTCTGACCAAGTTGTTGGGAAGTTCTGACGTACTTGTTCTGACAGGTAGACGTTCCAGAGAAGATTCTTCAAAATCTTAATGGAATTTTGGAGTGTAAACCGTTTTTGTCTGGTTTTATTGCACCAGGTGTTTGTGGAACTCAACGAGCTGATCATGGATAAGAACCAGGAGATGCAGTGGAGAGAAACAGCTCGCTGGATCAAGTTTGAGGAAGATGTGGAGGAGGAAACGGACCGCTGGGGGAAACCACACGTGGCCTCGCTGTCCTTCCGCAGTCTGCTGGAGTTGAGAAGAACCATCTCTCATGGTGAGCTCCTGCTTGAACCTTCATGAACATCTGTGTTGTGGAGATGAAATGTCAGTGAGAGCACTTTAATGAGCAAACTGTTTCTCTTGGGCACACTTTCGAGCTGCTCATTTCCATTGTGTCCATCACTAGCTAGTTTGTATTTTAAATACACATGTATTTTTCATCTTGTTTGCTTTAATTTTTATCTTAACATATCTTAATAACTTCTGGTGCTACAACAAAGCCAGTTTGTGCTGCTTGTGATCTTAAATAATCTTTTGTTTTTACTCATATATATATGACTAACCCAGGCAGAGTGTTTATTACCAGTAAGCATCACACGTTCTGGTGCCTTCTGACAGGTGCCGTTCTTCTGGATCTGGACCAGAAGACGTTGCCTGGCATTGCCCACCAGGTGGTGGAACAGATGATCATCTCAGACCAAATCAAGGCTGAGGACAGAGCCAATGTCCTCCGGGCTCTCCTGCTCAAACACAGGTAGCTCCCGGATATTACCATGTTTACAGTTACTGTAAACAGTACTGTACTGTACTGTAAACACTGTAAACTGTACTGTACTGTAAACACTGTAAACTGTACTGTACTGTACTGTAAACAGTGTGCTTATTCTATTATAAAATGCGTTTGTAATGGGTGGAGATATTTGATGGATATATTTCAATGTTAAATGTAAATAATCTGAATTTCTCTTACTCACTAGTAGGGTTGCAAAGCTGGGAATTTTGGTAATGTTCCCAGTTGGAATATTATGGGAATTAATGGGAAGTTAATTGGACATTTTGAGTAGTTTTTTCTCAGTGTATCATGTACAAACATAAATTTAAACAGACAGATCCCAACCAAAGTCAAAACACAGTTTAATGCTTATATATAGTTCGTGGTTTTATCTTTGAAATGCTTCAATACTTTCGATCCCTTCGCCCTGCCGCCACTCACCCTGTAGATCCTCACACAACCCTTTACAGTCCACGTTAGCGTCTCTTACCCGCTGGTTCTCTTGCTCACCCTCCCTCAGTCACCCGAGCGATGAGAAGGAACACAGCTCATTTCCCCGGAACATCTCTGCAGCCAGTCTGGGGTCCCTGATCACCCATCATCAGAGCAGCAGTAACCATCTGTCTGTTCCGGAACCCTCCGTCACGGAGCCTCTCATGGGCTCCAGTCAGGACGGCGCGCTTCACATCGACATGGAGAAGAACGAGGTGACGGGCTGCATCTCAAACATCTGATTAGTTGAGAGGACCAATATATCTTTATTTTTATTCTCTCGTCTTTATGCTCAATTTTGGATTTTGATGGTTTTTATTGGCATTTGTTAAGGCAACACAACAGCAACCGGATGGCCATTTTCCAAACGTCATTCCCGAAACATCTTGCCGACACTAACGTTGACTTTATTTCTGATAATGAATGTCGTATGTAATGGAGTTGTTTGGTTTTGTAGAAGGAGTCTGCCGCAGCGATAGGCATGCACAGATCCAAATCCAAACATGAACTGAAGCTTCTGGAGAAAATTCCAGAAAATGCCGAGGCTACTGTTGTACTTGTTGGTAAGATATTATACTCTTCCCATGTCATCTACAGTACAGTAAAGTACAGTGATACATCAACATGTTCTTATCGTAATGAATTGTTTAACAAAATGACAGGAAGTGAAATCTGTTGCTTCTTTAATAGGCAGCGTTGACTTCCTGGAACAGCCCACCATGGCTTTCGTCCGTCTTCAGGAGGCTGTGGAACTGGACTCGGTGCTGGAGGTTCCGGTTCCTGCGCGGTTCCTGTTTGTCCTGCTTGGACCTCCCAGCACCAGCATGGATTACCATCAGATCGGCCGCTCCATTTCCACACTCATGTCCGACAAGGTGAGAAAACTTCAGCTCATTTTAAGTTTGATCTTCTGGTTGTTGTTTCCAGACTTGATGCTGATATCAGAATTCTTCTATTCTGTCTCCAGCAATTTCATGAAGCTGCATATCTGGCAGATGACCGCCAGGACCTGCTCAATGCCATCAATGGCTTCCTGGACTGCAGCATCGTTCTTCCTCCGTCAGAGCTGGGCGGTGAGGAGCTGCTGCGCTCCGTTGCTCACTTCCAAAGAGAGATGCTCCGCAAGAGGGAGGAGCAGGAAGTGGCCTTGCTTTCCAAAGAGTCCAAAAGCCTGGAGGAGAAAGGTCTGCCATCACCCGTCTTCAGTTTTGTTGCGTTTGGTTTGTGCTGTTTGGTGTGTTCTGTTTCTGTTTTGTTTTTCATTTACTGTCACCTGATTTGTTGTTTTGCGTTTATTTATTTTGTTTAGTTTGTTTTATTTTTTTGTTTTGTTTCGTTTCGTTTCATTTTGCCACTGGTTAATTCACCAGTATCTGGTTATATTAGTAGCATCCAAACGTCTCTTATGTGTCAACCAGAGGCCTTGTTGACGCCACTAAAGCCTGAAGACGACCCATTACGACGAACAGGGCGTCTGTTCGGCGGGCTGATCCGCGACGCCCAGCGACGCTACCCGAAATACATGAGCGACTTCAGAGACGCGCTGAACCCGCAGTGCATGGCTGCAGTCATCTTCATTTACTTTGCTGCACTTTCTCCTGCGATCACGTTCGGAGGGCTGCTGGGTCAGTTCCATTCACATGGTTTCGTCTGCACTGTTGCAAACAAAAATGTTTAGATGAAATCTCCAATCCATGCTGTAAATATCGGCTGAATGGTGTTCTTAACACAAGATTGATTCAAAATAATAGTTATTGATGAGAAAAGCATCCAGAATTATTGTTTATATGGTTGTGCCACAAAAGGGTTATCATGATAAATGCAGTTGGGTAGTGTGATCCTGGTGGTAAGTGTTTTAGATCGGATGCCCTTTAAACTCTAGACAGCGTGTCCCTTGTTCAACCTGAGCTGTTGAATTATTAATGTAAAGGAACTGCGATCTGTCTGCTGCATGCAGGTGAGAAGACGGAGGGTCTGATTGGTGTGTCGGAGCTGATTGTGGCCACGTGTGTTCAGGGTGTGCTGTTCTGCCTGCTCGGAGCACAGCCTCTGCTAGTGGTGGGCTTCTCCGGACCCCTGCTGGTGTTTGAAGAAGCCTTCTTTTCTGTGAGTGTGTCCAGTCACTCTGTGCACCAGTTTCTGTAGCACTGTCACATTTGTTCTGTGTAATGATCAAATGTTGGTACTGTTAAATACGCTCTTAAAAGAAAAGCTTTGAAAAGGTTACGTCGTTGTGGTGCCACAGAAAAGCCATTTCAGTTCCCAAAAGAACCTTCGGGTCAAATGATCTCAAAAGAACCATTTCCTTCTTACCTTTATATAGTCCGTACAACATTATATAGTCAAAGAACGTCTTGTGCAGCAGAAAGGTGGATGGTTCTTTGTGGAACCAAACAGGCTAACAAAGAACCTTTTAGGAACCTTTTATTTTTAATAGTGCATCATTTACAAACTTTCGGACGACTCGCTTTTAGTTTTCCTTTGTAATCTTCAGTCCATCTTTTGCAGTTCTGTAAGAGCAACAACATGGAGTACCTGACGGGTCGGGTGTGGATCGGGTTCTGGCTCATCATCATCGTGGTGGTGATGGTGGCGTTTGAGGGCAGCTTCCTGGTCCGATTCGTCTCCCGTTTCACTCAGGAGATCTTCTCCTTTCTCATCTCCCTCATCTTCATCTACGAGACCTTCTCTAAGCTGGCCAAGGTAATTGTTCACGTCTTAGCTTAGTGCAGAAATTGCCCACACGAGTTCTTCTGACGGTCAATGTGTTCTTGGCTCTCAGATATTCCAGGAACATCCTTTGAAACGCTGCTCGGCTGTGTCTGTCGATCTCAATGGATCAACGTACAACTCCAGCATGGAGAACGTTACCTTAGGTCCGTTAGCAGTCAACAGCAGCTCACCAGATACAGTGAAGGTGGTTGGGGAACCCAATACTGCTCTGCTCTCCTTGGTGCTCATGTCTGGAACCTTCTTCATCGCCTTCTACCTGCGCAAGTTCAAAAACAGTGCATTTTTCCCTGGCAGGGTAAGAACTGGCCATCTAATCTAAGTCTGAGAGTTAATATCAAATGCTAGAACGTGTCCAAGAAATATTTGGTCAACAAAATTGTAACAATTCTCATTGTCAAACAAATTCATCATGTTGAATTTATTGCTTTGTGTTTTGTCTTTGTCACAGCTAAGAAGAGTCATAGGAGATTTTGGAGTTCCCATCGCGATTCTTATGATGGTTCTGGTGGATTACAGTATCCGAGACACATACACACAGGTGAGATTGGATTGTTTGATCAACTTTTTAGAGGCTCTTGCTAACGCAATGTCGGCAAAACACCTTAGCTACAGCATAGCAACACCCTGACAACCACTCAGACAACTTCATTATGTTATGTTGGCCGGTTTTGTGCGGTCAAGCGCGTTCAGAAAATGAAACGATATACTTTGGGTATTATTTTTTAATTAAATTTGTTGTAATGCTTAACGGTGCAGAAACTGAGTGTACCTCGAGGTTTTTCGGTGACCAGTCCTGATAAGCGAGGCTGGATCGTCAACCCTCTGGGGACGTACAGCGCGTTCCCCATTTGGATGATGTTTGCGAGCATTCTTCCTGCTCTGCTCGTCTTCATCCTCATCTTCATGGAGACACAGATCACCACGTGAGTTCTCACAATGCTTGTGTCGTCAAAGTGAGTTTGCCATGAAAATAGCCATTAATGCTGACGTGCCATTAAAGATGAAATAAATTCAAAGTGAACATTTATTGGATACATTTGACACGAGGACGAGTTTGTCTAAAAAGAAAAATGAGAGCAAAGGTTTTAAGTTTTCCTCAAATTAGTTTATGGCAGCGTTCATATACATAATAATATATAACATACAGTTTTCCATTCCTGCAGGCTAATAGTCAGTAAGAAAGAGCGCATGCTGGTTAAGGGTTCTGGTTTCCACCTGGACCTGTTGCTCATTGTGACTCTGGGTGGCACCAGCGCTCTGTTTGGTTTGCCGTGGATGGCTGCGGCCACCGTGCGCTCTGTAACCCACGTCAACGCCCTCACTGTTATGAGCAAAGCCGTCGCCCCGGGAGACAAACCGCGCATCCAGGAGGTCAAGGAGCAGAGGGTGACCGGCTTACTCGTGGCAATATTTGTAGGTAAGTTTCGGCGGTTCCTGTTTGTCAATGTAAAGTCAGCAGATGCACTAGGTTTGATATTTTGTACTTTCGCATGTATTCAGGTGAAATTCAATACAATTGGTGTCTTTTACAACACATTTGCAAAGAAAAGCTGACTGAGCAGAGTTTGTCTGGACGCAGGTATGTCGATAGTTATCGGAGATCTGCTGCGTCAGATCCCCATCGCTGTGCTGTTTGGCATCTTTCTGTATATGGGCGTGATGTCTCTAAACGGGATCCAGCTAACAGAACGTATTCTGCTCCTCCTGATGCCCCCGAAGTACCATCCCGACCACACCTACGTGCGCAAGGTTAGAACCTCAAAAAAACACCAGTCTTACCGGTGACAATTACCAATACAGACTGTAATGCTGTACTGCACTGTTGAGCTGATCTCCTGCGTCTCCAGGTTCGAACCCTGCGCATGCATCTGTTCACAGCGGTTCAGGTGGTGTGTCTCGCGGTTCTCTGGGCTGTGATGTCCACAGTCGCATCGCTGGCGTTTCCCTTCGTCCTCATCATGACCGTCCCCATCAAGATGTTTGTTCTGCCGCGTATCTTCACCAGCCGGGAGATGCAGTGTGTAAGGATGTGTCTCACACACACACACACACACACACACAGAGTTATTATTATGATTTATTTTTGGCATGTTTGTGACGTCTTTGAATCATGTTGTTTGTTTGTCTCTTTTCTGTCTCTCTCCTTTCTCAGCTGGATGCTGATGATGCCGAGCCCACTTTTGATGAGAAGGAGGGGCAAGATGAGTACACAGAGATGCACATGCCTGTTTAAGCCACGCCCACATCTGGCTGCCTCTCCCCTTGTCTCTCTCTATATCTGCCTGTCAGTCACACTGCTGACCAATAGGACAGTTGCCTTTCAAACCTTTCAAACCAAAACAAAACACAGTGTGTCACGACAAGGAGGTCAGTGTACAGGTGGACCTGATCAGCACCCGACATCTCCAGACTGTTGTTAGCTGGTTTGTGCTGCTAAAATACCGCTCTAGCCTTAAACGAGTGTATTTGTCACCCGAGGAGTGTCTTCATGGGGTTAACTGGACATTTCCAAAAACACGCAGGGTTCATGCAATATCATAACTTTAATTTTTTGACTAAGAAAGATTGCCAAGACCGATTTCAGCGTATATGTGTGTTTGTCCTCAGATTGTTTTAAAGAATCAGTTGCTGAGTGTTTCTGTTTTAACAGACGTGTTCTTTGTTTTGAATGCCACACAATACTTTAAATGACACAATCGGCAGTATTTTTGTTATTGTCACT
This sequence comes from Botia almorhae, assembly GCA_036877575.1. Lineage (NCBI taxonomy): Eukaryota > Metazoa > Chordata > Actinopteri > Cypriniformes > Botiidae > Botia > Botia almorhae. The sequence goes on from JAZGTJ010011843.1 coordinate 13,845, forward strand.
GATGAACAAAAGTCAATCCTTTACTTGCTTATTTCCTTTATAAATTCTAAAAGGTTGCGAGATATTTGCCCTCTGACAATGTTACAGTACGGAGATGAAAATACTAAACTCTTGCTGTAACCAGGTGTTCTGGGTGAGTTACAGAAGAGTTTGGATGTGCTGTAGTCACTGGTGGGCTGAGTTCAGAGTTTTAAAATCTACTGAGATTAAAACACAAGATCATAAAAATCCCTGGAGGCAGATTTCTAACCTACAGTTACATACAGTTTTTATCATGTGAACTCAGTGTATGTTCAGTGGGAAGTTCAAGTCTTTTCTCTGGCTTTACTTGGCCAGATGTCTATCTGCATCACATGTGAATGTTTTAAAAACGTTACTTTAAGCCCAAAGAGTAAAACTAAGGTATAAGGAACACTAAAACAGAAACCTGTTCTCACAGATGTACAGTACAGATTTTGATTTACAGTATTTGTTTGATCTGCTACTTTTTCTCCTCATTTAGTCTCTCTTTGCTTCACTAATTACCGTAGACCACTACAATCAGTTAGTTGGTGATGTGGGGGTTAAAATGCACTAACTAGTCTTGGTTAAAACACATAGGCTTTAACACAAATACTTAGTTTTATTCTACATACACTTTTGTTCTTTATTTTTTGCGCACAAATCCAGGAGAATAACGGTTATGATTAAGTCATTCTGTGTTTGTTATTTCAGTGGTTGTACACAGAGTTATAAAGAAACTCTCTTTGTTGTGCTTCAGTTATCAGAACACTCATATTTACAATTATTAACATTCCAGATTATGATTCCAGATTTAGAAGTTTTTGTATTATTAGGATCATTTAATAATAGGACGTCAAAGTGCATATTTTGTTAATTTTTATTACGTTATCTTATAAATGCACTAATCACAGTTTGAGGCTAATCTTGAAACCTAGCCATTATTCTTATTTAAATAGAAGGGCTGATGTTTCGTGCTGTTATATTAACATAGAGTGAGAATATTTTTATAAAGTTCTGGTGTCCGTGGAACGTGTTGATGTGTTTCAATCACAGCATATTGTACTCTGCCCTTGTTCAGCGACTAATTCCACGTTGGGGTGTCGTGTCTGGACAAGCTTTGACCAGCAGAACTGGAATCGCACAGGAAATCAGATTAGAAAAACAGCACTTTTGTGTGAATGCTGGCGGAGGTTTTCCGCTGCTTGTCTGTGGGTATTGGGCAGCACTTGTTTGTTGGTTGTGTTTATGACTGGTGGTGTACGACTGTTTATGAAGGTTAACTTTTAAACAATGTGGTAACTTAATGATTTAAATCATCGTAGTCTGACTTCTGGCTGGTATTTGGCAAAGGGAATTGTGGGTCATGTACTATCTGCAGAACATCATTTTTATGCATTGTTTTTATTTTATGTTATTGGATATCTAATTGTTAAATTTTCCTGTGTACATAATGCGACATTCACAGCAAATTCCAAATACTGCGAATAAAATAGATTTTTCTATTGTAACTGGCTATGCATGTCCTTTGTTCACCTGTCACTGTTTTTCAGTAGTGACAACTTGTAGAAAACTTAGTTTTCGTGAAGAGTGACGGGTTTAAAGAATAAATAATGTGGCTTTTAGACAAGCAGTCAGCTGCAGGCACAGCTCGTGTGTTCGGACTAAAGGAAGACAGTTCTGCTCCAGTTTGTCATGCTGCTGCTGTCTGGCTGAGATCCACTGAAGCTTAAAATGCTTCGAGCGAACTGTCAGATATCTTCAAGAAAGGCGTGAAACTGGCTCTGTGAGAGGCAAACGCTTACGAAACCTTCAAAAACCGTTCTCTTCTATGAAGTCATTCATCAGGCGTAAACTGGGGTGACACCCTGTTTTCCTCGTTGTTTTCGTCCTGTTTATAATAATAAAACTACTTTAATACATAAACGTTAATATGGCGAATGCAGGTATGAGAAATGCATGTATGTTCTGCTCAATAGATTAATATTTTTCTCTATTTTATGTGAAAGCCACCAGATACAAAAGAGGAACTCTGAATGCTGACTGGTGCGTTCTGCAATAACAGACTATGCGGTATGTTTCAGAGAACCAAACCCAGAACATCCGCTCAAAATCTGCCCTCATTTCAATGCAATACGTGTCTGTTCTGTATGATGTACTTCTGCTTTACATGTATTAGGTTTCCAGGAATCTGTTACAGTACTTGTATGAAGGGCCTTTTGTGGTACAATATAATACCGGTGTACTTGACTGAATTAAATCACAGCGTCTCACAGCGTCTCAATCACAACATGTTGTTCTTTTTCTCTCGTGTACTTGATGTGCTGGTTTGATGTTTGAGTGGCGGGTCTAGACATGTCTGGACTGCAGAACTGGGATTAAAACAAAGCAAACAGTAGAACTGAACTTCTGACGCTCTGACATGAACTAGCGATGACCGTATTTTTACCACCTTTATTTATTTTTGTTAATGTTAGTTAATGCAAATACAACCGTTCATTATTCATTCATGTTAGTTCATTGTGCAATAACTAATATTAACAGATACAACTACTCTTTTTAAAATGTAATAAATGTTGAAATGAACGTTAGCTAAGATTAATAAATGTTAGGATGTTAATAAACCTATAAAGGGTTTTCTAGTTAA
>JAZGTJ010011844.1:0-16490 GCA_036877575.1 Botia almorhae
CGATGGGGAACTTGTAATCGTAGGTGATCTCCTCGTTAACATTGATTGGCTGCCGGGAGTAGATGACGATCTTCTTCTGTGACTCCACAGTGATGACCTTGGCATAACAGTTTGGCTGGGAGACATCAAGAAGGACAGACAAGGTCAATATGGTTTATATCTTCAAATCTAGCCCATCAAAATTAAAACTCGAACTTTGTAACTTACATTGCAACTGTGATTGATGAAGCGGGCGAAGTTGCCACATTTGGTTGCGTCTATAATCGTATCGTGATCCACGCGGAACATGTAGCTACTGCCGATGCCCTCTTCCTCGTAACGCTTCTCTCGCATGTCTGCGATAACCTGCAAACATAAAAGGCTGTTACGTACAGACTGTCCAAGCAGTGATGCTAAAAGTCTGCTGGGCCTCTGGCTTACCTGTCGAATGTTCTGGCCGACATATTCAATAACCATCTCATCAGCAGCAATGGGTTCCATGGCGAACAATCCCCAATCATGGATGTGACTTCTGCAGAACCTGATCTTCTTTTTACGGAACTGTGGAGATTTTGTGACTCATTAGATGTCACCTGTGACTCATATTATGGATGGGCTATTTTGCAGTTGTCGCCATGTGTGGCACATTTTTAAAGCTGCAATCCCTAACTTTCAATTTTTTGTTAAAATTGAACAAAAATGTGTTATTGCGCAAGAAACTAACAGCTTTCCTGTAGCTCAGTGGTTAGAGCATGGCGTTAACAACGCCAAGGTCATGGGTTCGATCCCAGGGATTGCACATACTCAGAAACAATGTATAGTATGATGCAATGTAAGTCGCTTTGGATAAAAGCGTCTGCCAAATGCGTAAATGTAACAGTCTTCAAAATGGCCTCTTCACCTTACCCCAATTCAAGACGTTATGTTTAACTAACAATCTTTAAAATGGCCTCTTTACCTTATCCCAATTCACGGTGGTACGTTTAAAATAATGATTTATAATTTGAGCGGTCGGGTGCAATATTGTGGGAAATATTCAACTTCACTGACACGTTCATGTCCATAAACAGAAAGAAGACCTGGCTGCCATATTGTGTGTATGGGTACTGAAGATGGTGCAACCTTCGATTTTATTTCTGATTTCATTTCTGTTGTTTGCCTCACCTTGAGCTGGTTGAACTTGAGGAGGTCACTGTCACAGCTAAAGGACGAGAGCAGGCGACGCTGTTCAGATCGCCGCTCTGAACCTGCCCTGGTGGACACTTGAGGCTGTGCTGGAATACTCTTCCCCTGTAGAACCCCAAACAAAATCATGTCAGGACTTCAGCAAATTTAATGAGGTATTGTGTGAAACATCAGAATTTAATGTCTGCAGCCAACCTGAGTGTCCACATCAGGCTCTTCTGACTGCAGGCGAGAGCTGTTAAGATATTTCATTTTGTCTTTCTTGTCGATTTTGTAGTAGCCCTCGCTGCGGGCGCAGCCAGTAATGTGGTCCCGTATGCCATCCTCTTTTCGCTTCCTCTTTACCCCCGGTACGATGCCCATGTTGGTGGGTTCAAAGGAGTCAAGGTAATACTTTTTTTCTTACCTGGAACAACTAGGCATATCCACATGACATATCGTCTTTAAACAAATAATTCCACCAATTACCAAAATCAGCCCCGTTTAGAAGTTGACATGTTTGCATAAAGCAGATGCAAACATGTCAACCACAGTGATAAGCAAGCCATTCATTACCTTCCCTGAAAGGTAAAAGTACAATTTGTGGTTGGGGGGTGCTCTTGAAGCAATGCTGTTTGAGGGTCTTAACCCAACAACATTTACCTAATCTGCAACGATGGTGTAAGTATCTATTAGGTCGAGTATATATAGTGTATGGGAAACCTGTTTTGACAAAAAACCAACAGTCATTAGTTTTGCAATGAAGGATATAAGGATGGTGAACCCAGAGAGTGTCGTTGAGCCAGTCGTTGCCATTGTCCTGCTGAAGCATCTTGTCATAAGTGACCTTAAGGTACTGGATGTCCTCCTCATCAATGCCATCATTCCAGATGTCATACAAAATGGTCATCTCCTCGAATTCGGAGCGGGGCAGAAAGCTGGCGCGAGGTGGGGTGGTCACGGGGGAGTGCATGGACAATAACAACTCCTGCCAGCCACGCCTCTGTCTACGTGTTTTCTGAACGGGTTCCTCCATATAGAAGAGCCTGTCCTCCACCTCAGGAGGTATGACTGTCTGGGGTTGGTTTTCCTTTTCCTCAAGGGCCTTGGCTATGAAATCGTGACCTTCTTCTTTGAAGGTCTCTGGGTACAGGTCATTTACTGGAAGGTCTGGAGATAGGGAGGCCACATTTGGAGCTGAAGACTCATGATCATCTTGAGAAGCAACCAAAGGCACCTTTTTGGACTTGGGCCGTCCTGGTTTTCTCCTGGGTGGAGTAGCATCTAAGGGCACAGGAACATCTATCAATGGAACAGGCAGATCTTTTGGCACATTAGTGGAGGAAGCCTGTAGAGAAGTAGGAGAAGAGCTTTGGGGAGGCAAGGCTGGTTCCTGAAGTAAAGCAGCAGGAAGGGGAGCACAGGGGAAAGCAGAAGAAGCTGCATTGTTAGGTAGGCTGGCTTGGGGAGAGGCATTGAGTAAAGGTTCTTTGAAGACAGGTTTCTCCTCCAGGCTCTCAGAGGAGGTCTTTCTGTGAATAGGAAGGCCCGTAGCTAAAGCAGCAGAGTCAGGGAAAGCTGGAGTAAAGGTAAGGTCTCTACCCGGAGTTCGAGGGATGCCAGCGCTGAGCACAGGGGATTGGGCGGGGTAAGAAAAGGGGCTGCCAGGAATGTGCGGGGAGCTTAAGCTGTTACCTGTTAGTGGAGCATCGCTGCCTGGTGTAAATGGAACGGTTTCTGTGCTTTGAGACTTGCTTAGACCTCTGGGTCTGTCCATGAGATCTCTCCCAGGGGTGCGTGGGATGTCCTCTTCTGTTGGCAGCCGTCCACGAACAGGCATATCTGGCAAAGTCTCCGGGGGTGGCAGAAGCGGTCGTGTTTCAAGGGCATGATTTGGTGGGATTTGAAGGTGCATAGAAGAAGAAGAAAGACTCCGAGGGATTGAGGCCTCTAAATCTAGAGGAACTGAGCCATCACGGCCAGGGGTTAGAGGGATTTCTTCCTCTGCGGGGATCTTTGGTCTGTTGTGCTGATCGCTGTCAGTAAATGGACCCGTTGGGGTGTGCGGTCGCAGGCTACCAACATCCTCCAGATTGGTCACAGTTCTGGATGCTGGAATACTGGAATCCAGGTCAATGTCCTCAACTGGAAAAGATGACAACCAATCACCATCTGACACACATAAACGCATAAAATATAACTGAGACAGAAGCATCAGTATTTTAAGTGACAAAGATTCTGACCTGGCACACCTTTGGGTGATGGGGGCCGAATGTTCTCAAGATCAAGCTTGCCTGTGCTCACCGTACCATGTTTGTGAATGACCTCTGCTTCTTCTAAAGCCTCCGCCCTACTTAATTCAGTCATATCATCTTCTGGTGGTGGTTCTGTAGGACTACTGGGGGCCTCTTCGTTAGAAGATGAGGGTGAGGAAGATGACGATGAGGTTTGTGATTCCTCTTCAACTTCATCATTACTTCCCACGACTCTCTCCTCCTCCTCCTGCTCTTCCTCCTCCTCCTCCTCCTCTGAACTTGATTCGTAGTCAAAGGAGCTGTCGCTGCCAGAGGAATCCGAATCAGATTTGGAGGACGATGAGCTAGAAGCTTCTGAGGAAGGAAATATGGTGACAGTCATTACCTCAGGCCCATTACAGTGACCACAAGGGCACAATATTCATGAGCCACTCCGACCGGTCATTAAACTCAAAGTCATTACCGTCATCTGATGAGTCAGATGATTCACGTTCACTGGAGTCTGATTCGCTCTTGTTTTCGACTTCTTCCTCGTCCTCCATATCCTAAAAGGTCAGGTTTTTGTTAAATTAGGTTCAAATTAACCAATGTGGCAGAATTCATTAACATTTATGCATTTGGCAGACGCTTTTATCCAAAACGACTTACAGTGCATTATACTATACATTTTTTCTGAGTACGTGCAATCCCTGGGTTCGAACCCATGACCTTGGCGTTGTTAACACCATGCTCTAACCACTGAGCTACAAGATTTAATACTTACTGATAATTATATTTACCGATAATTATATTGGATAATTATATTGCAAAGTCACACCACTGTCACAAACTCTATCATCATTCTATTTTAATATACACTGTATTTCACGAAAATCACTAAAATGCCTTTCTTGAGTACACTTCTCTTTTTACGAATTAAATATCATTTTAATGTTTTTTGTGTCATGTGTGTGAGGCTTTAAATCAAAAATATCTAGAAAGCTTAGCTGCCCAAAGATTTTTATGACGAAAAATGAAAAGGCTGCAATTAAAGGGAGCACAAAGCTGATTGGTGCTCACCTTGCTAGAAGATAACCTCTCAGAGATATCTCCCCCTGGCTCCTCCTCATGTTCTGAAAGTGATGACTCTTCTTTACCGGAGGTTTCCTCTTCTTCCTCACCCTCGCTGTCCAGCTCCAGAGGCCTGGCAGGTCTTCGTTTAACAGAAGAACCTCCACCATCTGGTCTGGATCCATCTGTGTGAAGATCTGTTCTTTCTGACTCTGAGAACCAAACTTATAGTTAGTTTATAAAAATGGCACAAACCAAGTTTAGCATTCCCAAGAGTTTTCTCTGAGCAAGTCATCCAGCAAAGTTACAATTGAAGGTAAAGTGTACTACAAATGACTACTTTTTGTAAATTGGCCAAATGAACTGGGATTGCACACACCTTCATCCTCCAGCTCATCATCCACAGGTGTGGATGGACGCACTCTTTTGTTGTCACTGGTGGATGTTGGTTCAGGGGGCTGTTTCCTCTTAACCTGCGAACAAATGTGAGACACCTGTTCACACCTCAAAAGTACAATAACACAGGCATGTCATGCAGAGACAATTAAACCAGGGCAAAATGTCACAACACCAAGCTCAAGTATTAACTAGAAAATTGTTTTGTACCTTAAAGGATGGTAACCGGATGGCACCGCGCAAGCCGATGCCGAGACCCATTCCCTCAAAGCCCAAACCCTCAACCTTGTTCCAGTTCTCCAGCAAGCTAGAGGATAAAGTCTCTTTAGGTTTGGCACGTTCTTTCTCCTCTTCCTTATTCTCGCCCGTCTTCACAGGTGTGAGTATGGCCTGCACACACAGACACATGATACAAAATAGTTAGATTCACTTTACTATTAATATCATTAAGCTTCAAAATCCATGACCGGCTAGGTGCAATTTTGTTGTTGGACCTTGTAGAACTTCAACAGCTTGAAATTAGACATTTAATTTCCTGGATGTGCTGACATTGCAGCTACTTGGAGTTACGGTTACTTTGTTTATAAAACTTGAAAGTTGGCCTGAAAATTCAACTCACCTTTGCAGAAAGTTCCTTTTTGTCCCACCACTCATCAAACGTCCTGAAGGCCACGACCTCCACCATCTTGCGGTTGAGATCTCTTTTCATGATGGCCTTGAGTTCTTTGACGATAACCATAAGCACTCCGTCCACAGTCGCTTTGTGTGGGTCTTCTTTCTGGGGCTCATAACCCGGTGGGGGGACAGCAGGGTTAAACTTGGGCATGCTGGGTAGGGGCCAGGGTTGCCCGTGTCCCACAGCTCCAGCAGGGGCACCAACAATGGAAGGAGGAGGGTACGGACTCCCAAACTGCAATGCTGCAGCTCCGGCGCCTGCAGCCGCTCCGCTGATGAAGTGGGGGTACGGATACGGCCGTTGGCTCTGTGCCATGCGGCTTAACATCTGAGTTTGCATCTGGAAGGACATGTGAACGCTACCCCACTGTGGCAGGGAGCTCATCAGGTCCATCTGCATAATGGGCATCATGCCAGGAGGAAAAGGGTGTAAGTGGGGTAGCATCGGATGGGTGGCGGCCAGGTGTGGAAGAGGGGGGCCCTGAACGGTTGAATGGGGGGGAAGAGGGGGAGGTGGCAGGGGGAATGCAGCCTGTGGAGGGGGGAGGGGAGGAAACCCTGGTGGGGGCATGGGAATGGTCTGCATTGGAGACACTGCAGAGGTGACCACAATGCTTTTGGCACAGTCTCCACCGCTGATGGGTGTGCCAGGCATCTCGTCATCAGATATCTCCATGTCTTCACCAGAGGACTGATGGCCCTGTGTAAAGAAACAAAAACATTTGTTTTGTTGTAAACACGATCAGAGCTGCATACTCATGAGATGCAAGACTTTCAAAGATGTTTTCCTAAGGTATGTTTTCAAAAGCTTTGTGGCCCCTTTAAGTGATTCTAATGGCTGAAATGTAGAAAAACAATTAAGCTAATTAGTGTTCAAAATGTGAATTTGGCTAAATTCGAGTCTATAAGAGTCTATACGAAGTAAACAGGACCATAAACAAAACCTATAAAGTCTAAGACTGAAATAGTCTTTCATTTGAAATAACGTGTACAGCCAACAATCACCAGATTTTGAACTCTTAAATTTTTTCCTTTTTAACTCGATGTAAACATTCTAGTTTCGTTTGTGTTGTCATTGCTGTTCTTGTTGGGCAATATTGTATGAATGCAAATTAAATCAAATGTAAGCCTGATCGCTTAAAAAATAGCTCGCATAACTGCAAGATTTGTGGGGTCACTTTAATTCAGAGTTAGAGATCTAAATAAACTGCTAACCCTAAGTATGAGCACTCTTAATAGTGATGTTTGCTTCAGCTAGCACCCCTAGCTTCCACTTTTAATGACATCTTTTTAAGAATCTTAAACAGCAACTGAGTATTATGATCCATTTTTTTACCATATAAATGTACAGTCACAACAGGTTACATTTGCTTCGAAGCAGCCAAATAATAAAGCATTGAAATTATTACTAGTTTTCTGCATACTTGTGTGCTCTTTGTATATATTTAGTCACACTCTTAAATGTACTACCAATTCAAACTGGTAATTTTCAAACACAATGTTGTGGGATTATTACATGCTGAATGCAAGAACTCAGAAACTTTCGACTATGCCACAATTTGGCTAAATGATGGTTTGTCAGGTTTAATAAGAACAGCAATATCCTGATGGACCCGCTTTAGAAAGCAGGAAGTAAAGAACACACAGAGCAAAGGCTGGGCATTGTTTCTCGTGTGGAAGCATAGAAAGAGGAAGTGAAAGTGTGTCGTTTAGAAGCGGCATCGACTGTAGGATCATATTTCATGGGTGAGTCGTACAGGGCTGGGGGCTCTAATGCAAACACACTGAAACTCCTTAATCCTGAATTATAAGACTCGGATACTGGAACGCACTGCAGATTTATAAAGATCAAATAGAATCGTATCTGTGCCAACCTGAACAGAGAACGTGTGCAACCTAAAACCCAAAACATGTCACATGCAGCTGAGATGTGCAACATTACAGGCTCAAACAATAACGGAAATGTTCTGTAATATCAGACGTTAAATACAGAAGTTCTGCCTCAAGATCTGGGTTCAAATAAGACCCACGAAACACAGCACACTGGTGTTGATGCTTCTGAAGAACAGAAATCAGGAAAATCAGACAAACACGCTACACCTTACAAGTTGTGAAGAAAGAAAGAAAAAAGACATGTAAAAAAAACGTGTAAAGCATGTTTGTGGCCGGATTTCACAATTTCAGCTACAGGTGATAGAGAAAGAAAAGGGAAAACAGAGGCCCCCTTAAAAGGAAGACGAATGTGGTTGACAGCTGTGTTTCCCCTGGGTCCCGTAGCCCTCCATCAGCACCAGACACTGAATTAAACCAAATGCTCTGGTCCAAAACAAGTTTAGTTCTATCAACAACATCCAAAGCATATCGTCTATTGCCAACAAAAGTTATTTTGACTTGGAAGTACAATGGAACTTACAATGGAAGTAAACTGGGCCATGTACTTTGGGGGTTCGCAACAGAAATGTAAAGCTTGTATTTTTGTTAAAGCACCCACGTGAATTATTAAGTAAAATCCAATTTATTATTCGAACTTTAAAGTTAAATCTATCCTTCTAGCTGTGGGACTAATGGTGGAGGGGTTTCTAAGTTATGCGTTTGTCACGTAGTAACTGGGGATGGATTTTGCTCTACGTCAACAGTCCTTTTAAGTAACCTTGCACACAGCATGCAAAAGTTACCAAAGATTTGCTATAACTTTGCACAGTTGCTCAGCAAGTTTTACAAGCTCTTTTAATTAGCCTTGCATTAGTATTGTGAAACAACAGCACAGTTACAAGATGTATAGATCTTACCGAGTCCATTTTGTCCGTGGGCGTGTGTGGTCGTCCTGTACCACTCCTATTGTGCAATTTAGAGGGTGACATGTCCTTAGAGTTCGCCAGGAGGGATGCAGTACCAGGGATCGATTCATCATCATCTTCAGAGTCAGGCAGTGGAGTTGGGCTGATGTCTTCTAGGCCCGTGCTTGATGGGCGCGAGGGCCGCTGAGGAGGAATGGGGGACAGCTGTGAGGACGATGAAGATATCGGGCTTCCATCCATGCGCACCTCATTGTCCGAGTCGCCGCGCTCGTTCAGGAATGGCTTTAGAAGCATTTCTATCCGAGAGTCCAAGCTGTTGCGCTCGGACTCCTGGGTGGGAGTGCCCTGTGAAGGACAGGGCTCAGGTGTGGAAGGGGGAGGCGTGGCCGGACGGGACACTGGTGTGGGGGGTGGTTCCGGGATCGGTGGTGTTGTGGGTCTGTCCCGGACGGGCATAAAATCAGTGCAGGGAGGAGGAGGAACTTGTGGGGGCCTTCTATAATCCACCTCCCGCTGAACGGGCTGGTGGAAGGGGGGCTCTGTGAGGGGGTATACAGGGGGCTTTGGGGGCTGATAGGGAGAGAAAGTCGTCTTAAAATTTGTGCTCGCTGGGGGCGGCGGCGTGTGTGCAAATGCAGGAGTCGGCGGTTCAGGTGGCTGATGTTGCTTAAAACTGGGTTGCTGTGACTCTGCGTTGCCACGGTGAGCACCTCCCGTGCCATGGACGTAGTGCCTCTCCGGTCTACGGTTGTAGGCGTCCTGGAATTTTGTTTCATGCCTCCTCGCCTTGTAGCCTCCCGAGGATTCTGAGCGGTTAGGTTGGAACGCCGGTGTGCCCTGCCTGCTGGAGTAGGTAGAGTCCTGAGAGAACGGGGTGCCTGACTGGCGTGGGGTGTGTGGGGTGCCTTGGGACTGGGGCGTGTCCTGCCTTAGGCTGGAGTAGGCCGTATCCAGTGACAAAGGTGTGTTGGTGCTGCCCGGTGTCGCTGTGCCCGTGACTGCAGAAGAACTGCCTTCAGACAGCCTTCGCAATGGCTCGCATGCCTGTTGACATAAGCGCAGGCATACGATGACAAACAAATACATTCTGAACTTTAAACACCAGCATTTCACAGTTGACGCCATATGCAGAAATTTGTCCGGTCTTAATGTCTACGATAAACACTGTAACCAATAACGAATAAAATAAAATACATACTGTACAAATACATACACATATAATGATTAGTTATGTCACTGTTCGCTGCATTTATGTGGGCCCACTGTGTGATAATGGCTGCAACTGAAGGGACCGTTCAAAGTGCATGTTGCGATAACTCGCAGGTCTGACCGTAGCAGTTAATATGCTGCATTTCAGTTGGTTTCTATTTTACCACCAGCAACATTGATAAACTGGATTACAGATAAAGACTTTCTCCTGGGGAGAGATTCTATACTGCGTGCTGCCATAAAACACCAATTAAACTATTAATTAACTAGTTGATTAAAATGAAAACAAACTTTTGACTTTTTTTATATTACTTTTTATATTTTAAAAATATAAAAGGAATAAGAGGAGAAAGACTACAGTAAAAATTAATATCAAACTTCCTTTCAGATGACCCTACATTTCATTGTTTAATAACAGAAAATCATTTTCCATCATTTATACGTGGCATGTGAAACATTAAACTGTGTTTTTTGAAATGGTGTAGATGTCTGCATAAATTTACACTTTGATGTTCTGCTCTGTGTTAAACTCGTGTGTTGAAAAAAAGCAGTTTTATTTTACCAGCAGGGCTTCAGCCAAGCTGCGTGGAGAAACTTTACAAGCCTCTTCACCACCAACAGGAAGTGTAAGTGGAGTGTAGCTTCCATTGATAAGACGCTGGAAGTACCTCTGGCGATTTTCACCTAAACAAATAAATCAGACTATCACTTTATACTATTAATGTTACGTTGTTAACATGTACACTAAAATTCATTATGGAGTCCCATTTGTTAGGAACACAAACACAGTTTTGATTTCACAGTACATTTTCACGCATAATTCACACAAACAAAATAACAAACACTAAAACAACTGTTAACACCTTATTAAATATTGACATTAAACATTTTACATAAAATGACGTCATAATTGTAATGTGTATAAAACTGTTAGCCTGATAACAGATGAGAGGGTACTGTCTCTTTAAGAGAGGGAAAACCCTCTACAGCTGTCAGCCTCGCTTACAATCTCACTTTTACACGGTTAACGACGATTCAGCGTTGTTTTCTTCCAGTGCTAAGTCTAAAATAATTTTCATTTCCAAAAACCAAAATGTAATTTTGTACAACCACAACGTTTTAACCCAGGTTAACGTCCTCACTTTTCTATTCTTTCAAAATAAATGAAACGGTTTTAATATTTAAGTCTGTGGTTAAATTACACTACGTGATTAAACAGACGACGTTATGATTTTTATTATAGCTAAATAATTATTAAAAACGCATGTTTTGGCGCGTAATGTCAATGCAGAAACATCAATAAAAACCTCAGCGGCTGACGTGACATTTACGGCTCGTTACCAAGCAACGAGCGTAAATTTTTACACGTGACTTGCTGTCATAAACAATCGGATCAAAAACGCAATCACAAGGGCAGTCTTGTTAAAATCTGAATTTCCCTTCAGGTATCAAAAGTTACGAAGCACTAGTTTGATATTTTAGCGTGAAATTAAACAAATAAGATCCTACCTTTGGGGTCCAGCTCCACGTGGATAATGTTGCCCATAACAGACGTGTTGTTAAGATTTTGGACGGCATCTTTGGCCGCCTTGACATTTCCGAACACAACTTTAGCTATTCCGAGATGTTTTTTGTTCTTCGGGTTGTACAAAATTTCCACCTCCTCGATATCTCCAAACTTCTTGCACATGTCGGTGAGGAATCCCTCTCTGACGTTGTCGTTCAGTCGGGCGAACGTGACCTCCTTTGGCGGCACGCGACCGATGTAACATTCGTCGATCTGGGGAAATAAAACGATTAGTTGGTTTATTTGGAAACACTGGAAACAGACCCGACTCGTCTGAAAGTTATTTTGAAAGCATAAGCCCGGTCTCTCGTATGGTTAAACTGGAAACATCATTAATACCTGCATAAATGTGCAGAACTCCTGGCAAAACATTTTGTGATGAGATGCATGGTGCGATCTGTCAAACGCGCTGTATACTTCAAGACAACAAATGCATGCATGTGTCAGGGGGGTGTGTGACAGGGCTACCTTAAATTTAGGAACCGGGAGATCCGTCTCCTTGTACTTCGTCCAGAGACGACCGATTCTCGGGTCTCGAACGATGTCCACCGGTGCGATCCCGGGGTTCTGCAAACGAAAGAAAAAACACACATGACTTTTTTCTTAACATTTTACGCAAGTCAGTTTGTATAACACGATGGGTGCTCGACTCGAGCTGTCACTGGGCGAGCTGCGCCTGCAGCGAGTCAACTTAGTTGTTCAGTTTTCAAACGACAGGTCAGTAATGAAAGTTTGCCTGTGGTTAAACTCTCCTGTTGGTGTGACAGTGGCTGCTGCGCGTTTACACCGCGAGTTACATTGTGCCCATTACGCGCAACAATACATCCACTCACAGCGTGTCAATGTACCCGCCTTCACTCCCCGGACGAAACGCCGTGACGGCTCGTTTCACTCACCGGCACGTTGAAGTGCTGTCCATCGTAGCGATAAAGTTTGTGCGATCCCTTTTTTAACGCGGGGTCAATAATCAACTTGTAACTTCTCCAATTGTGACTTCGCTTCTCTCCCGAATGGCAGATAGGAGGATGGCTGTTGTCCATTCCGTTCGCCAAACCTGTGAGCAGAAGGCAAAAGAAGGCAGAGGAAATGATCACACTGACACGGCACACGAATTGTTATTTGAACACAAACAGTGCGTTGTATGAAATGGGGGGGTTACAAGCGAAGCCCAGTCACCGAAACAGACATTAAAAAGGAAGAGAATGGCTTACTTGAACTCTGCCTTTTACCGTGATCCTCATTTAGCTTAACTCTTTCTCCAGGTCTGGACATTGTGTGCCCGAGCGAGTAGTTTTGTCTAAAACGGCTTGATCTTCAACCCCTCGCCGATCGCATTACATGATTTTAAAGATACTGCCACCTTTTTGCGAGCCAACACATATTGTGTGCCTCTAGTCTGGGGTTTCTGTCTCTCCCACAATACACCACTAGCTCAACCTTCCGCCGCGTCCGCACTTTCGACACGCATTTTCGGATTATCATATTTAATTCTTAAACCCAAACACCATTCTCGTGTGAATGCTCGTAAGACACGATGACAGGTTTGAGTGCGATACACGCGTATAAAACCGCTGTATGTTGAACGTGGGACGGAAAAACAATGGTTTGCAGCGCGTTGAATCTGCCCGCCTGATTTACATGGACGTTAAATACAAGATGGACACGGAGGAACGACGCTGGGAAGGTTGTTAAAACCGAATTGGGACACGTTTCGAAAGTCTCAACGATTTGGCTTGTAACTAAAACGTCGGTGTCCGTTCATTTAAACATGTTACGGGATAGGTTTCGATTTGTGCTGCGTATTGACTAACTCTCTGCAAATTAATCTTTAAAGGGACTTCACTAAATGATTAAAGCTTTGGACTTCCGATTATTGTTTAGGCATCTAATGTATTTTGGTCGTAGTAATAGCAGTTGTAACATGGTGCCTCTGTGTTTTCCAGCATTCCGGACATTGATGTTCTGCGGTGCTGCTTGGGCAATTGGCTGGTTAACAGCGGTGCCGTCTCCGACCAATCAGAGCGAAGCACCATGTTAGATTCCACTATTAGAAGCACAGCCTTCAGTTCTTCCTACAGAGAGCAGAAAGAAGGCTGAATGCAGCCGCAGCCATTTTCTACAACATTGGAACTCAATGGCCAAAATGGGTTTCCTTTGTTCCTAAAGGGATCTAAATCTCGATTTCAACAGCCTTCCATGGACTATTTAATGCATTACAGTGTTTGTCTTTACAGGATTTGAGAAGAAGGAAGATAGAATGTTGGATTGATATCCCTCTTGATATTTTTAAGCTTTTTTCTCTTCCTGGAAACCATCTTTGTCCCAGCAAACTAGGTCATGGCACACCCATATAACAGCATTTTATTATTTAGTAAAATGCTACTGAATAAACCATTTGCAATTGATTGATGTTACTGACTTCAGTGTTTAAAAAGAAAAAAATACACATGAAAATTATCAACTGCTAAGGCCCTGTCTCGCTCAGGGCCAAGCATTAAACAATAAGTAAGTTTATCTTTATTGTCTTTGCTTATTTAGCTGCAGGAAACTGTTTAACTGCTTATTAAACGAAGATATGTTATTGTCATTTGACTGAATTTATTTATTTTCAGTGGTCCCTCAGGATAATATGTCATTAGTTTGGAGGCAACATTCGTCTTAAGAACATTCATCTGCATGCTTAGTCTTTTTTTTTTACATGTTTATACATTTAAATGAATTGTTTCTCACATTTCAGCAAACAAGACAGGCCATAGGGAGAACGGATTATTGGCCTTTTACAAAAATGCTGAATCACAGGTATGATTGATAAGGGTCTGTGGGTGTTGAAAGTCACCCTTGTGCCTGGCGTTTTCAACCCTGTCGTTCTACTTGTATCACACATTTTTTTAACTAGTGAGCAAAAATGTATATGGTATACATGCATAAATGTATACATAAAATGATTTTAAATGCAAAGACAAAAAAGGAATTCACTTTTATCTCTAACATGACGAAAATATTACTATTTTCTGTCCTGTTTTTTTAATAACGGATTGGAAATCAATTTGTTAATTGACATTTTAGTAAGTCGACTCTTGTTAGGCAGCCCTGTATATTTGACCTTGTACCAAGGGCACGCATTCATTTCATAAGACTATGTAATAACAGCGCAGCACTCACCGTTGTCTATTTGGACAACGTAGAAATGACGATTTAAACACATCAATTATGAATACACTAACAGAGATATTTACCTTAACATTTTGTTGCAATAATTCTATCAGGCCTATACGCTGAAGAAAGAGGAACATTTTGTGTCCCATCGCCGGATTCTGTCAAACTGCTTTTTAAAGTGGGGGTTGGGTGGCGACGCCTAAAAGAAAGAAAAACACAATAACCATTTTCTGGCTTCGTTTTTTAAACGATTTCAGCGTTTAACACACGACTATCTGCGCGGTCCCTAACGAGTGGAAGTTAAGAAAATCTTGAGTCACTTTTAGGTATTGCAATATGCAAACAATCCCCCCATTTTTCTCTTTCTGAAGACAGGATGACACGAGAAATTCATTCGCTCTTCATCATTCAGAGGAGAGAAAATACCCTCCACATCTTTTTATCCCGAAGGTAATAGTTTCTAGGACCGTCTGTGTAGTATGACTTTGGAACACACTGTTTTTAAACAGGTAACATTAAAACAGGCTTTATCAATTTTGAAATCAATTTTAAAATACAAGTACTGCTCGTTTTTTTGTGTGGGGATTTATTTACAATCGTTAATATGATGGGTAAAGGCTTAAAACAAATATCCTAGACACCTCTCTCTGCTGACCCATGTCCAAAGCGACCTCAGAAATAGCCTGCAGTGTAATGGCTTCTCTGTTGTTGTCATTTTCAAAATGGCTTCTTCACACAAAAGACATCATTGTGAAAAAGATGGTTGCGTTGCGCCATTTATGGGCGAGGTTGTCGGTCGCTGTTACAAATAATTCAAGCCTTGGCGCACATGCCGCAACGGCACTCGCACACAAACACCACATCTGACCAGTACGCAGAATGGTTTAGTGTTTGAAAAGGCAGGATATTGCATAAAACTCGCTTATCTGAGCTGTAATATCTCCTGCGTAAAAAGCGCCCTCGATGTTCCCGCTGCGCAAAGCGTTGGAAACCCTGTGGCACGGAAACGCAGCAGTAATATGAGAGTTTGGACGCATGCCACGGGTTCGGACTGCACCCACCTCGCCATTTAAGGTCGGAGAAAGACTCTAAACACCGTGTGGTATTTCAATCAGCACGCACAAGAGGAATATACAGTCCTCTGTTCTCTCTCTCCCCCTTCGAGAACACTCGGTGCAGTTTATTCGTCAGCTATTCAGAGGATCAATTGACGTGAAGCACAAAGGATCAAATAGTAACCAGGATTGCGCTTAAGGGACACTTGTTTTTGTGGGGCGCTTTAGGTTTCTCAGATCTTCTGGTGAATATATCACACTGGTGCAACACATGCCGGTATGTGGTGTGCAAATTGTCGTGTTTTGCACAATTTATGGCAGTGTCATTTTGCATATTTAGGTTAGTCGACTTAACTGAAAGTGTATCGAACATGACTATTACCCTGACATCTCAACATTGGAATCTGACCATTGACTCTTTGTCTTTTGTGCTTCCCCCCTCTATGCGCTTGGGGCGACGCCAGGTCCAATCTCTCAGAAAGATATGCGCAATAAACGTCGTTCGCTTTTGTGTTTCGTGGTGGTTTATGAATGCACACCAATACGGTTTTGTCTCTCTACTATAGTCACGGGCACGACAGGTGACAGAATATGCCAGAAAAGGACTAAAACATGTCGACTGCACTGTTTCCTGCCGTCCAGCCCAGTGCCGAAGCGGGTCATGAGGCCATTTTGTGCCACTTGTGTGTTTAACTAGGAAAATCCTCTTTATCTCCGTGTCCTGCTCACGTAAGCCGTTTCTAAGCTACAGCTTAAACCTTAGAAGGGCAGAAAAGAAGCACAGAGACCACAGTCAATGCCAAGTTTTTTGTTGTTGTTATTTAATATGTGTATGTGTGCATCACAACCGTGCGGGCTTCATCTGCGCGCTGGACAGCTGGAGCGGATCCGCCTCAAATTTCAACGATTAGTCAGCTCGTGTTTTCCCAAGCCGAGTTAAATTTTATTATCTTGTAAAGAATGTAATGTATTTATTGAATAGACTGCCAGTAATGCGTGGCAAATGTGACTGTTGTAGTGTTTATTTTTGCCAGTTTTACATTCCACATGAAATCCAAGGAGACACAAAAAATAGACGAAGATTCGCAATACCATTTTTTCGCCGTGGAAAAGCATTTAAGTAACTGAGCGTTTTTGTTCCTATGTAGAATTAGAATAATGTTTTTTGACAAAAATGTATTTTGTG
>JAZGTJ010011845.1:0-16486 GCA_036877575.1 Botia almorhae
CCTCTGTTGGTTTTGTGCTTTCAGGACCCTCTGTTGGTTTTGTGCTTGCTGGATCCTCTGTTGGTTTTGTGCTTTCAGGACCCTCTGTTGGTTTTGTGCTTGCAGGACCCTCTGTTGGTTTTGTGCTTGCTGGATCCTCTGTTGGTTTAGTGCTTTCAGGACCCTCTGTTGGTTTTGTGCTTGCTGGATCCTCTGTTGGTTTTGTGCTTGCAGGACCCTCTGGAATAATTATTCAAATAATTATTTATAAAATAGATTTGTATTCAAGCTATTTTAAGGCATGAATTATGGTCACAGGAGATGTTGTTTAATATATGTTTAAATATGTCATTTTGATGATCAAATATGAGTTTTATGATTATCGACTACAGGGGAACTTTAAATGACATGCCAAACAAGAAATATAAAAAAAACAAAAGAGCCTCAACATATCAAAACATTTTAAAATAAAAATCATTGATTTTGTGTTACTTTCTCTTTGAGATGTGCAGTGTGCTCATGTAAGTTAACCAGACTCAATTTAACTCAAATAACTCACTTTCATTTTCTTCATAGTCAGTCATGTCTTCATTGGAGGATTCTATCAAAACATCAAGATCACAACTATGTTAAAAATATCACACATATTCATCGTTACATGAAACAGTCAGTTAGCGACATCGACACACGTTGTTGTTAATCACATGCTGGAAAGTTTAACTTAAAGGAAACTATTATTTCAGGATCAGTTTGAACTAGTTTTAATAGCATGAATTAGTTCATTTGCTTCAGTTAGTACACCCGGATTGTCTTCAGTTCAGATTCTTACCTTCCACTAAACACATGTTCTCGTAGTCAGAGCAGCACTGACTGTACGCGACACACTCATTATCACAGTGGCATAGATTTCCTCTGCTGTAAGGCTCCCCACAGCGTCCTTTACACGAGTCGCCTGTGTTTACAAATGACACAAAACAGTTCAGAATGTGCTGATACATGATCTGTACACTGCTACAAATAATACTGGCCACTGTTGTTTAATGGATTCTAGAATGACAGGTTTAGGTTGTAGGAACGTTTCCCTAATGTTTACATTGAGTAACAAAATGTTAAAAATGTTATTTGAAAGTCCCAAGAAGGTTCAAAGCGTCCAGTTTTTTAGACGCTGTATTCACGTTTTTGCTTAGTTATAAGAATGTTACCTTAACTTTTTTGTAATTCTGTAATTTCATTAAACATTCTACTAATAACTTAAAAATAGCGTTTTTGATAACATGAGAGAACTTTTAGAGAACATTAGTCAATGTTCTGAGAACGTTCCCTGTTAGCTGGGTAGGAACTGGTTTATAATGGTTATATAGTATATAAGAATCTTACTGGTGGTACACTGGGCTTTAAAGTCTGCACAGCATTCATTCAGTTCCAGACACTCGTAATCACATTGACATGAACTTCCTTTGTAGTAGCTCTGACCACAGCGGCCCTCACAGCTGTCTGCACAAAACATACATCTATAAAAAAAATATTTATAAAAAAATGAATATATATCAGACGGACGGACAGATTTACTTACTTGGATCTGAGCAGCTTATAGAGGCACATGCAAACAGCAGGAAAACAGACAGAAATGTGGCCATCTTAGATGTTTAATTCTGTGATGAAATAGCAGCGAATATTTTCTTAAGTAAACGACAGGTTGATAGAGTCTCTTCTTCACCTGCTGCGAGCACTTCCATGCTTATATAGAGGCAGAAAGCGCTGGTATTCCTCTGCTGGGCGGGCCGGGTCCAGTTTAACAGCCCATGTTGAATTAGTAATCGTCTAGTTTGGAGGGGTGCGGTGATTCAGACAGACTGAACATTCTCCCATCACAGCATCACTGCATCACTGCATGTCTGCGCAGACAAATGTAAACATGTACAAACCGTATTGTCTTTGTTAAAGTAATAATAATACAAAAAGCAATAATGTAATAATAATACATTTTATTATAAATATAAAACATAATCAAATCTGTATATATATAAATGTATGTAATATATATTCATTCATTTTCATAACATCAGTTTAAGTTGTCTGAAACTGACTGGGTAGACAATCATGTCTTTGAAGAGGACACAACTGAAAATTTCATAATATCACATCTGCGTGAAGGACAAATGTTGGCTGTCGAACAGCCCTCAGCAAACTGTTTATTTTCATGTCTACACTGAAGTTGTAGAAAGAAAGATTTGTAAAAGATTTTAAACCATAAGTAAACAACTCTCTGTTTTTTTATAGCTGAATACTGAAAATGAGCTCATGTGTGTTTCAATAAATGACGGATTGCTCCGTTTTTTATTTGTTTACATGAATTAATTCTCATGTTATTTTCAAGGGCTGGTTAATAATAAACAACTTTTCTGTCTTAATATATAATGTAGTGATTAGACTTAATTGTAAACACCATGTTTTGCTTTGGTTTTCTTTCTTTTTAAAGTTGCTTTTTAGTTAAATAAAGATTTATAACTTGAGCTGTCGGGTCCGATTTTCCGGGAAATGTCAGTTTGACTTTATTTGACTTCAACATGAGTAAGTAAGAGGCGGTAGAGAGGAAACGTTGCGGATTTAATATAGATGCATTATTGTTTTATTATTCATTCTCCTTTTATTTCCAATTTGTAGGATTACAGGGATCACAAAATCTTTTTAAGCCCTAGTGTGTAAATTAATCTGTGTAGTGTAAAAGTCTAAACGATTTTATCATAATATAGAGAAAATGATAAAGATCAAAATTGTTGGGGTATAAACTTTTTAAACAAATAAATAACCGAAAATCAACATTAAGATAACGTTTAGTCCACGTCACTGACGGCTAAACCATTAACAATGTTTAGCCGTCCTGGGGTGTTAAGAATCGTGTACATCTTCATTTGCAAACGTGTGGAACAAAAACAGTATTCACAATACATTAACGTGCACAAACTTTAAATGCACTTTTAAGTGTATATAATCAATTACAGACAGATAGTGTATAGTGTCACCCCTGCAGAGGCCCGTGGTTTCGTCCAAACTATTACAGGAAGAGCCGGTGTGCGCGAGCGGGGAACGGGCAGAAATGTGTCCGGTTAAAAATACACGATCGGTGCAGTCTGTCCTGACAAGTGATTTGTGTTGGAGAAAATCACTTTCAGCGGTTTGTCCACCGCACAAAACACGTGATCGAGGTTAAAGGAAGACAAAAAACCCGGCGCTGTTGAGATGTTTGTCAATCACGGGTTCCGCTGGTCAGAGAAACTGGGTTTATTTAGTTCTCTTCCTGCGAGGTGACACACGTGTGATCGCTGTACAGCTGGTCTGTTTTCAACACAGATCCAGAATGAACACGAAATAAACAGATATTGTATATTAAAATATGAACATAGCATGTGCATAAGCAGGATGATAAAGTCAATAAAGCTGCTAAGGTGTAACTTGTCGAAACGTCCATTTCATCAGATGTATTGTAGTTATCAGTTCATTTATCTTTATATTAATCTTACTATCAGTAATATTAGTATTACTAACATACATCATGAGATCAATAACAATATGTGCAGTAATACCATGTATTCTAATATATGTGTTGTATACACTGCATAATTTTTCATGGCAGCGTGGGGACAGTCTGCAAGGTTTCCAAGGCAACACCAGAGGTACATATCATACATTTTTAGCCTGTATTTTTCTTTGCGATTCAAGCTTTCTGCTTTAAACAGTTATATAGCTTTACTACCAAATATGAACAATATTCACAACTATTTGTGTGTGACTGTCTGTCCAGTTTTTCCGAAGCATTCAGAATGCCATGAGGAGACGGGTGAAAACGTTAGCATTAATTCTGTTGAACTGAATATTTCAGTTACATCAGCGTGACTCAGTAATAATGTGTTTTGTGTTCAGCTAGAGGGATTCAGAACTCTTCCCGACATGCACACCCACACCCGAGACGCGCTTCATTCGGGGTGATGCTGGAGGCTCTTCTTCCACCCCTGACGGGAACACAGTGAGTCCCCCGGTCAGTAACACACTTTATTCAGCAGACACATGTAAAGTCTGGAGTTCTTCCAGTTGTGGCCGTTGCTAAGCCTCTGCTGCTGTTCAATTATGATTATTAATTTTTGAGACATTGTGACAGATCTGTTAAAAGTCTGGCAGCAGCACCCAGCGTGTAATTACATGTCAGAAGCGGTTCAAAGCAAGATTATTATAGTTTAATAAAACTATTCAAACATTTCTGTTAACTGAAATAACACAGCTATAAATGTTACTGTAAAACTAAGAGAAAATCAGAAGTGTTGCTTTAGCAGATAAACGAAATAAGTTTAAGCTCAGGCACTAAAATCAGTGACTGGAAAAAAATGAAATTGAAAATTAAACTGAAACTGAAATTAAAATGAATTCATCTTGTGTAGCAATATTAAAAATAAATAATCAATTAAATGACAAAAGTGCATTACAAGATTGCTAAAATGTCACAAAAATTAACATAAAACTACAAATGTAAGAATAAAAGCTATTAAAGCAATAAAACTAAAGCTATAATAACTCTGGTTTGGGTTTCCAGTCATGTGATGTCATGATGTCTTATGAAAGAACAGAATGATCTTGAGGGGAACAGTAACACTGATGCAACATTTTGGCTTTTATAATGTTGTTTTTTTCTTGCAGCAGAACTTTAATGAAATCATTAGTGTCCTTTTCTGTCTCGCTCACTCGAACTAAATCATGGTACTGTATGTTTTTCCAGTGCTCCTCTTTTTCCATGTGTAACATGTTATTTTTCCATGTCTATTCCTCATCCTTTAACTTTCTCGTGGTCCTCCACCCAAACCTTCTGTCTCAGTCTCTGATGATTTGGTGGAGAGTCTGAAGAGCACACTGAAGGTCAGTCTCGTGACCCCTGAGCTCTCGTCTCCACCGACTCCCAGATGTTTTTCAGGTACAATTTCAATCTCTTTTCACAACTTGAGATTTAATAAGTAACAATTTTCTGATCATTTCTTGTTAAGTGTCATTTAAAATACAGTGCAGTATATATAATGAAAGAAACTGATTCCTAAATTCTTTAAGTTTCTGTCTCAAACAGATGAAATTTCGGTTTATAAACGCATCACTTCACAGCCTTCTGACACTCAGAAAGACAGTCGGACCGACTGCAATGATTGGATGAAAATGTTATGGTCCCACACCTTCCACAAATTATATATATATTTCTATAAATACATTTAAAGAACTTAGTGATTGCTATTAGGATGTGAAGAGACATAGCAAGCATAACAAAAATGGTTCTGGAACAAATCACTTACCCTGCCTTTAACAGACATTATTACATAACACAAATAATTAAACCCATATTGCTCCTCATCTCTATAAGCCACTTGTGTGAGGAACCCAGAACGGCGGTCACTTCCTGTGTGATGTCACAATCTGTGATTGTGCCATGGAAATGGTTCAGCTGTTGTAAACGTCCAGCTGTTTCCAAGAAAATGCCAATTACTGTGAGAACTCATTCAGTTCTGTTGCGCTGAAGTGGTTTGTGACATGGAAATACATCTGCTCAATTCAAGATTATCAAGCGGTTTTTGTTTGTGCCATATTGTTTATTTCACTGAGCCTTAGAAGTATATATATATATATATATATATACATATATATATATATATATGAAGTATATATGAAGTATATATGTTGTATATATGTTGAAGTGGCAAAAAAACCTTCTTATTCAAACTTTGCATGTTTAAGTGGAATTAAATGCACAACTATTTCACTCTGGTATTTTAAACTTTTTTACCTCCAAAAGTATAGCTAGGTACAACCACGCCACACACAAAATCGCTGTTGTGTTACAGCGCCTTCTGCTGCAAGTGGCAGGTGTCGCACTACAAAAAATGGCCACTAGTGGTCAGTGTTGGTCAATGTGACATTTTGCACGACGGCTGTAAATGCAGTTTGAATAAAACTTCTACAGCCGTGTTGTATGTAGATGATATGTGTCATTCTGTGTGTAAACCTAATATCAGTTCCAGTGTAGGACTCTGACTCTGGACAGAGTCTGGACATCTGTCGATGTGTTATGACAGCGACAATGCTTGAGATGGAAACAGCACAAGGTTCATGTGATGACGTGGCTCTTTGTCCTCTATAAAAACACAAAACACTGCAAAAATTCATTTCTACTGATGTTTTTGAAGTACGAGTATTTTATGTATCATTAAAATGAACGTTTTAATCGCAATCGAGTGAGCGTGTGTCCAACGTCTGTAGCATTTAATCGTATCTCCAATCATGTTATGATGCTGGTAAGCCTGTACCATACCAAAATCAGTGCACTTTAAAAAACGTGTCACTATTTAACGAAAATATATATTCTTTCAGTCACATTTATGCTTTTGATTTTTGTTGTTTTCTATGCTGTCGACAAAGCTGATAGAGAAAATAAATCAGGAACACAGAATGTTTTAAATGAGGCACACTAGTTGTGTTTTATAAGGATTAACTAAAATCGATCTCTACGTAAAGTCGTCTTGCATGCAGAGTTTGTTTCATGCGCAAAAAATCGGTAATGTTACCGTGACTTTTATTTTGAAAAGAAACGTGTAATTAGCTCCACCGGAAGAGGTTTTTTGCCGCACATTTCTGTTGCAGCCACCCGTGAGTGTCCGTCAACGGTTAGCACAATATTTGTCGAGACTTTGAGATATAAGAAACAGATATGGTAAATATATAAATGTTGCATTCATATTATTCAGTGTGTTTTTGACATTTGGCATGTCTGAAAAGTGGGTTTTGAACGTCTCTCCTGATTCCTGTAAACTCGCGCAGCTAGCAAGAATGTAGCTAAATGAATTTGAGTATTCGTGAAGCTGTCGAGTTTTCATGTCTATATTCATGTCGATGTTCTTATATATATCTGTTTTATTACAGTGTTAACCACTGAAGTGCAGTTATAAAAACTCATTAGTATCAGTGTGTGTAAGAGGAATACAGGACGCTTTGTTTTGGGGGAGGGTCGGAGTCCAACAGCTGTTTTTAGGTTCTTATGTCACCGATTATGAATAAAGTTACATTTGCTTCCATGAATATCAGATTATGTTTGCGTTTTTTACATAAATGTATCAGAGATATAAACCTGTGCTGCGTGATCAGTCCGGTTTCTGTAGTATGAATAACGTGGATGCGGGAGTCAGTGTATCTGCTGTGTGTGTGTGTGTTCATGTTTGATTTTATTCTGTCCTGGTGTCTGTGTCCAGTCTCACACGATTCTGCTGGTGCAGCCCACCAAGAGACCAGAAGGCAGAACATACGCAGACTATGAGTCTGTCAATGAGTGCATGGAAGGTACGTTGTTTATCCCTTTATCATTTACATTAACATCCATCGGTTGCTATGGAGAATTCCTTAATGCTGTAATACACGTTTAACTTGTTTCTCCTCCATCAACAGGAGTGTGTAAGATGTATGAAGAACATTTAAAGAGGATGAATCCCAACAGCCCCTCCATCACATACGACATCAGCCAGTTATTCGATTTCGTGGATGATCTTGCTGACCTCAGCTGTCTTGTGTAAGTGTCACAAGTTTTACGCAGAGCTTGTGTGTAGTTCAGAATGTGTGTTACTTTAAATAGAGGTGCTGCCACGTTAAATGAATGTCTCTATATTTGAACTTTAACTTGTTGAATTTTAAAGCCACTGAAAGAAATGTTACGGTCTGAAAGATGTTTATGGACATTTATTGATCATGTACATAAGTTCTTGAAATGCTCAAGCAATCGTTCTCTTTGGCTTTGAACAGGTACAGGGCAGACACGCAGACCTACCAGCCCTACAACAAAGACTGGATCAAGGAAAAGATCTACGTGCTGCTGAGGCGTCAGGCCCAACAGGCGGGGAAATAGAGAGTGAGTGACTGAAATATTTCTGATACTGGTCCTCAGCTTTATCAGAACTACACACTATCACAGGCTAGTTCAGATTGAGTTGATGCCGTGTCTGTTTAGTCAGTCAGTCGATGGAGAAAGTGAAAATATTTTGCATTTTAAATCACATTTTCGTAACAGAAGTTTGGGACTTGCGATGTTTATCAAGGCAAGCGGACCAGTAAAATGGAATCAGGATTTGTTGTTTTTTATTTTTTCAGTCTCTTTCAGTTGATGTTGTATTTTCTTTTATTGTGATTGAATTGTTCTTCCGTTGAGTAAAGTTTACTATTTACACAATTGAGATTGTTCTGAGTCATTTATTACCAGCTCTT
The DNA here is from genome assembly GCA_036877575.1 of Botia almorhae. Lineage (NCBI taxonomy): Eukaryota > Metazoa > Chordata > Actinopteri > Cypriniformes > Botiidae > Botia > Botia almorhae. The sequence goes on from JAZGTJ010011845.1 coordinate 8,257, forward strand.
GTACTCTTGGTCCTCGGTTTTTTACAAGTTTTATTGGTCCTTTATGGTTTGTGTACAAATCTGTTAGTGATTAACAGATAAAAATAAAACAAATCTCAATAGACAACTTTCCTATGTTTTTAATTGGCTGTATAATTTTTTTACATTCCAATATTACCCCGTATGGAACACAAACTCGACATTATGTAAATGTAATACTGTATGTGCCAGTCTGTACAGTGGAAGTGCCTAACTGTTAAATAATAGACATGATTATGTAGACAGCTTGTGCAGATGCTTAATTTTTTGCCGTTATATTAATTAAAAACAGCTGTTTTATTCCACGATACATTCTGGAAATTCAGCGCTGATTAAAACCTCTTTGTAAAATATGCTTCTAGAACATATTTTGTTGTTTACTAAGTGGCTTCTTTACTGTTGGCTGCTGTATCTTTTAGAGGAAGTCAAGTATACTTCACTAACTAGTGTTTATGCTGGAATAAACAGACACTTTATAAATAGTTCTGATAAGGTATACAGGGAACACCACAGGCCTATGATGACGCAGACAACACAAGCCTTATTAAAATAACTAGCGCGCTGTAACGCCATCCTGTTCTTCAGCTACAGGGTCAAACATTCAAACAGCAACATGCTGAATTTCTGTTTGTCCTGTTTTACTGGTTCAACAACTTTCCTGAGCCCCTGCTGTTTTTAAGCAACATGTTTTAGTGCCATGAAAAGATATTGTTGGTTCTTCAGTCTGCTTGTTTCAGAAAGTTGTTAATTGTTCCTGTGTAAAGATTTGCCGTACAAATTCAGGAAAAAAGAAACGATCATAGATTCTAAAAGTATCTGCTTGTTTTACACTGTCATGTACACGGACTGCCTCATAATGAGCTGCTAAATTCTGCAGAAAATACTGTCCACTAAAATGTGTCATTTATCATATGATTCCCTCTAGTGGAGTGTACTGTAAATACATGACACACGTTTTAACCACTAAAAACATCACGCACTGTATCTCTGACACATACATATACAGTAAATATGCTGATACACACATATTCAGATGAAGTCACTTCCAGTCAATATTCTGATCTTTAAGATCCTTGATTCCACATTGTCATACTCAGAAGATCTCTGTGTTCACTCCAAAGTGAACTTAAAATTGATCACAATGTTAAAGATTTGTCAAGAATCTAAACTAGAAATCCAATAGGCATCACTAACTGTTTAATTTACAGGAACACTGGTTACCACTGGTTCTTATTTTGAGCAAATTTCTTATTTACCCCCAGATGGCATAATGGCTGGATTATGTGATTGATAAAATAATTAAAAATGAAAACAGAAAACAATCAAGAAAGCAAAAGGGTCATACAAATATAAATTCAGGGCAAAATTTAATTTCACAAAATATCTGTATAATCAAGTCATTATTTTATTTTCCCGTTATTATATTTATTGTTCATTTATTTGGCTTCGATCCTCATTCAGATGCGCTGGCTTGGTGTTATGAAACTCTCATCTGCGCTGCTCGTTTTGGCGCACTGTGTCTTTAACTGTGGCGGCCCCTGCGTCTGCAGCACAGGAAACCCCGTAACGGCTTTCTGAGGGGACCCAAAGATGGCCGCGTCTTCACAGTGGGGCTAATAATCACTTTTCTTCTCGCCGCTGTCCTTTCATGGTGCTCGACGGTCGCGCTGACAGTTTGACGTCCCGGAAAGCAAAACGAGCGAGTCTGTTTGATTAGTTGAATCGCAAAATGTTTATTTTTGCGTGAAGAGACTGGCTGGTCCCTCCGCGGCCCTTAGCCAGAACATGGCGGAATACTTGAGGAAAATATAGCTTAGCTTATTATGAACGCGCCGTTTTATACGCGACTCTTCTCGCCTTTGCATTGAGCGTGCGTGAGTATCATGATCGAATAACGATATCGGTACGATATTAGAGTTCGTTCGCGTGCATTTCTCTCCTTTCTGTGTTAAAATGACCTGCGCGAGGAGATAGCCTGCTAGCTGAGGCGCTAGCTAAGCTAACCCCGTTTGACTGAATTAGTCGCAGCGTTAGCTTAGCATAACAAGCTAAAAGTAAAGGGTCGCACGGTGGTGTGCATAAACATAAGTGCGTTCGTGTGCTTTTAAAACCGTTTCTCAGATTTCAACCCCCTTTTATAAAGGATAAGAGATTCCCGGGACTCTGTTAAAGTATTTTAAACTATTGGGTATGTTGCGGTAAGTCTCGGCTCCAGAGAGCAGCTAGCCGAGCTGACCGTCGCTAGACGTCTAAGAAATTTTCATCTGCTCTGCTTAAGTTTACAGCGATACATCCACATCAACATACCGCAACAGGTTGCAAGTAGCTGCCATATAGTTCACAGATTTGTGCGTACACCCATCTTAAAGGTTAAAGGCAGATTTTGTTGCATTTTGCAAGGCGAGGGTTTCGAGATTTCTTGAATCAAGGGCAAAACCCTCCAAAGTTGGAGCAAGGATGACGGACACTCGTAGACGAGTCAAGGTGTACACTCTGAATGAGGATCGGCAGTGGGACGATCGGGGAACGGGACATGTGTCGTCCGCCTACGTGGAGAGGCTGAAAGGCACGTCTCTCCTGGTGCGCGCCGAAAGTGATGGTAGGTTTCAAAACACTACAGAGATAAGACGCCTTTACTCTGCGTGAGAACATAAACGTGAAAAGTGCATCTTTTTATTGAAACAGGGTCACTGCTGCTGGAGTCAAAAATCAACCCTAACACCGCCTATCAGAAACAGCAGGTGAGTTTGAATTGTGCCATGATCTCACACGAAAACACAGCGCCGTTTAGTTTTTCATATCAGCCCGACTTCATCCGCAGCCCGATATCAGCCCGATATCAGCCGCAATCTTTTGCACTTAAAATGTAACACAAACTGTAGCTAGAGCCCTGGAAGAGAACTTTATAAGAACGTCAGTTGTTGTACAACATCATTTCCTTGTTCCTTTGTTATTTACATGATCTTTGAGTAGTTGTTGATGGTGTTTGTTTGTTTATTTTTTGGTATTGTAAAGGATACATTAATAGTGTGGTCAGAGGCTGAAAATTATGACCTGGCCCTCAGCTTCCAGGAAAAAGCTGGATGTGATGAGATCTGGGAGAAGATATGTCAGGTAATTTTACACTGTTTGTAAACCTTTTGGATCATGGCTTGCATAGAGTTTTAATGAAGTCTTGATTAATTTTAGTTCTGCTCATTTCTGCATATTGGAGTCAGACTTTATTATCTTGTGTCTGTTGTGTTGTTCGCAGGTTCAGGGGAAAGATCCCTCAGTAGACATCACCCAGGAGCTGATAGACGAGTCTGAGGAGGAGCGCTTTGACGACATGTCTTCTCCTGGTCTGGAACTCCCACCCTGTGAGCTCTCCCGGCTGGAGGAGGTGGCCGAGCTGGTGGCCTCCTCTTTACCTTCTCCTCTGCGACGGGAAAAACTGGCCCTAGCTCTGGAGAACGAGGGCTACATCCGCAAGCTCCTGGAGCTGTTCCGTGTGTGCGAGGACCTGGAGAACAGAGAAGGCCTGCATCACCTCTACGACATCATCAAAGGCATTTTCCTCCTCAACCGCACGGCGCTCTTCGAGGTCATGTTCTCCGAAGAATGCATCATGGATGTGATCGGGTGTCTGGAGTTCGACCCGTCGCTGCCTCAACCCCGAAGACATCGAGAGTTCCTGACCACCACAGCGCGTTTCAAAGAGGTCATTCCCATTTCAGACCCAGAGCTGCGGCAGAAGATTCACCAGACCTATCGCGTGCAGTACATCCAGGACATGGTGCTGCCCACCCCCTCTGTGTTTGAGGAGAACATGCTGTCCACCCTGCACTCCTTTATCTTCTTCAACAAGGTGGAGATTGTCGGCATGCTGCAGGTGGGTTTGTTTACTCCACAACATATGTAAGATTAGTAGTCAACTTTAAACTATTGGTTTAGTTATTAACATTAAAGTGATGTTTTGGTGCTGCTAGAAAAAATTCAGTGTAGATTAAAGCTTAAATCTGTAGCTTTCTCCATTTCACCAGCATCTCTGTTTGAAACATAAAATTGCTGGTTATGTTATGTAATTTTCATTTTGTGTGATCAAACGAAGCCAAACTGACAGCTCAAATTATAAATCAATGCTATAAACTAAAAAGTAAACCAGAACAATGAACAGATTGCAGCTTTAACTCATCACACAGTCTTCAAGCGTCACATCTTATGAGTAACACACAGTTTACAAATCACAAACATCCACTGCAAACAAACTTTATTTCCTCACCTGAGGGGACTGTGTCTGTTTTCAGCTAAAGTGTTTCACGTCTGTTGTAAAGGTCACAGGTCTTTATTGCTTTTACACCCAAAGCTGTACTGAAGCAGGTAACACATCTGCGTCTGGAGCTCTGTGGGTTTGTTTCTTAAAGATAACTGAATTCGCTGCTCATCCGACGATAATTTAAGATCACACACAATATAGCGTTCAAAATCAGATTGTTTTACATTCCCTGTAACTACATTGATATGTAACAATATGGTTCATGGTTTTACCTAAGCATCTACGAAGCCCTTACAGTAGAATTGCATTATACTGGGAGTGGAATTAGAGGGAGGGGGCTTGTTTCCATGGAAACAGCACCCTCATGTTCTTTGCAGCCGTATCATGTGATGTCACAAACGCTTTGGCAGGCGTGCTGGATGATGGTGCTCCAGCCAGCATCAGCGTGTTTCATTTGTCCAGATGTAAAATAAATATACACAAAACACCAGTACTGTACCATAACATTACCATGACACAATAGCAGCAGTGTGTGTTCTGATAAACCTCCATGTTGAATCAACAGACGGTATACAGACACTGAAAGCTGTTTTTTCTGAGACCAACCGAGTCATCATTTTCCCATGACTGTGTAACCGCAAACAATGTTTGTGTTCACTTGACTGCTTCCTCTCTTGAACTGTAACCTTTATTTGCACTTGATAAGGTGAGGAAAAAAATACAGTAGCTGTTACATATTTAACATATTGCATTAATCAAATATACCGCAGTTATTTATTGGTTTTGCTTTTATATTAAATTCAAATTTGAAACAACAGATCTGTGTAAACAGCTATGCGCAAAAAGACATTTTTTTTCACGCTCTTCTGCCATCAGAGAGTTATTTTAATGGTGTTTACACTTGTTCTCTTTAAATAATTATTTCAACTGAACAGACTAAACTTTTGGTTGGACCCACAGGTTCTTGTATTCACATTACACTTGAAGTTGAAAGTGACTTGAGATCACTTGGTATCCCACCAAAAATGTTGTATGTAGTCTCATTTTTAAAAGCATATTTCAGAAACCTTTTCTAATTTTGAAGGTTTCACTAATCTTGTTTTTTTTTTCTGGTTGAAGATGAACTGATAATGTCTGCAGATATTCAAACGTATCAAGGTTCTCTGGTTTTAGTTTTTTTGTTTTATTTATTGGATGTGTATCTGGAGCAGTAAATCTAGCTGGGCAGTAATGATTATGCTTGTGTTTTGTACAGTACTCTGTGATTTGTTTAGCGGAGATGTTTGCTGGATTGAGAGAGTTCAGAATACTGTCTCTTGTTTTCAGGACGATGAGAAGTTTTTGACTGAGCTCTTTGCACAGTTAACTGATGAAGCCACAGATGATGACAAGCGACATGAACTGGTATAATAATGACATTATTAATCACTGCCGTAATAAAATGTTACTGTTACTCCAGTGTGATACCGATACTGTTGTCATATCCAGGTGAATTTCCTAAAGGAGTTTTGTGCGTTCTCCCAAACGTTACAACCACAGAACAGAGACGCGTTCTTCAAAACTCTTTCTAATATGGGAATATTGCCAGCGCTGGAAGTTATTCTTGTGAGTGATTTTTACTTTTTCTGCAGTTGCAGTTTTGTGTTTACAAACATCCATACAAATGTAATGTGGAGAACAGGAACTTCCTCTTAATGTAAATGGTGAATGTAGCTGATTGTGTTTCTCTGTGTTTACTCTGTGTGAAAGGGCATGGACGACGTGCAGGTACGTGGAGCGGCCACTGATATCTTCTCTTACCTGGTGGAATACAATCCTTCTATGGTGCGCGAGTTTGTCATGCAGGAGTCTCAACAGAACGATGATGTAAGTTACACGCGCCGCTGATCTCTGAGCTGTTAGCCATGCGCTCTTCCTGTCACCACCTGCCTGTCTTTATTCACAGGACATTCTGCTGATCAATCTGATCATTGAGCATATGATCTGTGACACGGATCCGGAGCTGGGCGGAGCCGTGCAGCTGATGGGTTTGCTCAGGACGCTGGTGGATCCGGAGAACATGCTTGCAACAGCTAACGTGAGACGGGTTTAAATTAAAATGTGCTTTTGATGTCTTGATTTGCTTATTTTGAGCCACAACTCATGAACAAAGAGATTGTCATCGTTTCAACTGTCTAAATCCTGCAGAAAACCGAGAAGACAGAATTCTTGAGTTTCTTTTATAAGCACTGTATGCATGTGCTGTCTGCCCCACTGCTCGCCAACACCACAGAAGATAAACCCAGCAAAGGTAACAACAAAAGGGTTGCTGTTCATTCCACAGTTGACAACAGCAGAGCTATTTATAGAGCTCGTCTCTGTTTCTCACCACGTGTGTTGTGTCTCGTCAGATGATTTCCAGACGTGTCAGCTGCTGGCTCTGATCGTGGAGCTGCTCACCTTCTGTGTAGAACATCACACTTATCACATAAAAAACTACATCATCAACAAAGACATCCTGCGCAGAGTGCTGGTGCTCACCGCATCTCAGCACGCGTTCCTCGCCTTGTGTGAGTACACACACACACACACACACTACATGTGAAGACCCTAGGAACGACTTTATTATATTTAGATGCACAAGGTAACATTTCCAAAATTAAACAATGTTTAGAGAAAAATTATTTAGGAATTGATGGATATTTTTGTTTGGGTTTTAAAATAATTTAAAACAGGAAAATGTATTAATGTCAGTTCAGATTTTATGTTGACCACATTATTGCAGAGTGTTGCTCAGATGAACGGTGATGTAAGATTGAGAATGTGACATTTCAGAAGGAAACTCATAACTCACACATCAGTCATGACTCTCGGGCTGTTGAATGTGTTTTTCTCACCCATCACTGTTTTACAGGCGCTCTGCGGTTCATGAGGAAAATCATTGGTCTGAAGGATGAGTTTTACAACAGATACATCATGAGGAACTTCCTGTTTGAGCCCGTGGTGAAAGCTTTCCTCAACAACGGCTGCAGATACAACCTCATCAACTCAGCCGTCATTGAGATGTTTGAGTACGTCCGAGTGGTGAGTGCGTCCGTACTGACCTCACATCAGTTGTTCAGAGTAGATCCGCGACATACAGCTGCTTTCAGTGGTTATGTATTAATAATGTAAGACTAATCGTGCATCAGTCACACTGTTAGATGAATAGATAATGTTTTGTGTGTGGTGTGTGTGGTGTGTGTGGTGTGTGTGGTGTGTGTGGTGTGTGTGGTGTGTGTGGTGTGTGTGGTGTGTGTGAAGGAGGACGTGAAGTCGCTGACAGCTCACATCATAGAGAACTACTGGAAGGCGCTGGAGGACATTGATTATGTTCAGACGTTCAAGGGACTGAAGCTTCGATACGAGCAGCAGAGAGAACGGCAGGACAACCCTAAACTCGACAGGTCAGAGGTCATTTTCAACACATACAGATCCTCACATTTCAGCAAAATTCCTTATGCAGGAATCCTGTCGTTTTTATGGACCGTCGGTTGTGTTTCTCTCCAGCATGCGGTCGATTCTGAGGAATCACCGTTTCCGGCGTGACGCACGCACACTTGAAGACGAGGAGGAGATGTGGTTCAACACGGATGAGGAAGACTTGGAGGATGGTGAAGCCGTGGTGCCGCCCTCAGATAAGATGAAGAGCGACGAGGACCTGATGGATCCCATCAGCAAGTTCATGGAGAGAAAGAAACGTATGTGACGTGACTGATATGTTCTGTGACGTGTGACGGATATGTTCTGTGACGTGTGACGGATATGTTCTGTGACGTCTGACGGATATGTTCTGTGACGTCTGACGGATATGTTCTGTGACGTGTGACGGATATGTTCTGTGACGTGTGACGGATAGGTTCTGTGACGTGTGACGGATAGGTTCTGTGACGTGTGACGGATAGGTTCTGTGACGTGTGACGGATAGGTTCTGTGACG